>JAEQBH010002848.1:0-281105 GCA_016808115.1 Tetrastigma voinierianum | reverse complement strand
TCTTTAGAGTAGGTTGGGTTACATCTCTGCATCAACCTTAGAACTCAAGAGGTTGTAAAGCTCTAAACCTAGCACCATGAATAAAACTAGGGTTTCTCCACCTTTTGGTAGATTATTCGATGTTATGTTCATATCCCTAATGATTATGGTCTCTCGACATTCAATCGAAAGCTAAGCATGCTAATAGTGGCCAATTATTAACAAGTAAATAAAATGGAACAAAACATTTAATAAAATACTCTAACCACCATCAAACATAAAAAGTATGGTCAACCCATCATCTCGTAGCTTAAGCTACATCAAAACCCTAGAATTCGAATTTAGAACATGTTTAAAAGGAATACAACCATAGAGGGTAGAAAAGCCATGGATCTAAGGAATATGAAAGGAACTGGATAGAAATCTGCAATGGTATCATCGACTGCACGATCTTCTCCTCCTATCAAGATCTCCTCTTCCACTCTGTTCTCTAGACTCCTTTTCTACCTCCCTTTTTAGGGTTTCCATCTTTCCTTTATATTCTCCTTCATGGGCTCATGGGCTTCTAGAGACATCAAAGCGTAAGACTGCACAAAGGGTGGCGCCTTGGCATCAAATTAGGCGGCTGAAGCCTGGCGTCGCCTTGATCTTTCGATGGCGCCTAGGTGCCAGCCTAGCCTCAAGTGGCACCTCGGGTGCTAGTTTCAAATTTCTGTGGCGCCAGGCATGCCAAAGGGCTTCTTCAAGTTGCTCATGCTCGTCTTTTACACTAGCTTTTCCTTGCTTTGTTTATTCTTCTCTAAACTGAGCCTGCGCATGGATATTTTCAATTAGTAACTTAAAATCTTAATTCAAAGAGTAGATTAGCACCAAAAGTACATGAAGTTTAGGGGTAAACTGAGTACTATTTAGGTACTCATCAACTTCGTATGTAGTAAGCTCATCATCAATCATGAGCAATACGCTCTTCTATTCACTTACGAACTGTGACTTCGTGACCAATATGTATCATATTTCAGGCCTATGAACCGCTTGTAGCCTAAAAAGGTTAAGATATTACTTCATCCTCATGAATACCAACACAGTTAGTTTATCAACGCTCGTTTGAGCACATGCCGAACTTCCTCAAGTTCAACTTTACTCCCATTGTCTCCTCTTAGAAGAAACTCTTTCTATAAGAAGACATCATGCTTTGAAACAAACACCTTTTGTTCCAAAGGATTGTAGGATTGATATCCTACTGTTTCCTTAGGATATCCTACAAAAAGACACTTGTCATATTTAACCTCCAACTTATCTAACATAATCCACTTCACATAAGCCGGACAACCCCATACTTTCAAGTGAGAAAGGTAGAGTTTCTTGTTATTCCATATCTCAATATGGAGTAACATCAACTAGCTTTGATGAGACTCTGTTTAAGATATAAACAATAAATTTCTGGCTAATATCCCTAAAAGTGGATTTATGAGGATCCGTTTTAGCTCATCAACATAAACCCCACCATGTCTAATAAGGTTCGATTTCTCCTTTCAACCACACCATTGCGTTGTGGCATGTAAGGTGGAGTCCAATGGGATAATATCCCATTATCCTTAAGATAATCTTGAAACTCTTGGCTTAATTATTCACCACCTTGATCCGATCTAAATGTTCTAATACTTATTCCAAGTTGTTTCTCTACTTCATAACTGAATTCCTTGAACCTTTCAAAGGCTTCAAATTTGTACTTTATAAGATGCAAATACCCATATCTAGAGTGATCATCTATAAAGGCAATGAAGTAGATGAAACCTCCTCTAGCATGTGTGGTTATTGGACCACATTTATCTAAATGTATTAGGTCTAACAACCCACTAGCAATGTTTAATTCTTTCTCGCTAGTAACTTTGTCATCTTGCCTAATAAGCAAGATTCCCATGTGTCTTATGATTCTAAATCAAATGACCCTAAGTTTCCACTCTTATGTAGCTTAGCCATACGTCTCTCATTTATATGGCCAAGACGATAATGCCATAAATATGAGGTTTTCACATTATCATGTTTTAATTGTTTGTTGTCATGGATAGTTAATATTGGATTAGACATATCTAATATGTATATACCATTTTCATAGTGTACCATAAGCATAGAAATTAACACATCATTTAATATAATAGAACAACCATTGTTACTAAATGTCAAATGAAAGGCATTCTTCTTCAATGAAGAAATAGAAATAATGTTCTTAGTTAAAGTTGGTGCATAATAGCAATCATCCAAGATAAAATGAGTCCACTAGAAGGTCGAATATAAGTCCCTACGACTAATGCAATAACTTCGCCTCTTTGCCAACCTCGCAAGTCTGACTCTCCCTTGTTGAGCTGCCTACTATTCCTTAGTCTTACACATTAATGACAACCAATAATAGGTATCCACCACCTATAGGTTGTTATTAGAAACAATACTAATCTCAATGACAACGATCTAAAATAGATGGAACATCATATGCCTTTCTTCAAGGACTCAACAGGGCCTTGTAGTTTTTCCTTCAGTGACCATCCTTATGGTAATGGAAGCAAGTGCTTTTTGAGGTAGTCTCTTTGGCCTTCTTATTGGCCACACCTCCCTTTGCTTTCATGGACTTCTTATTCTTCTTGTTCTTGGAACTCTTCTTAGAACCAGAAGTATCCATAAGCATCATAGCTTTACCCTCCTTCGCGTAGGTTAAACTGTTTTCCTCTCTAGTGCATATTGCACTGGAGATGTCCTCTCAGCCATCTTAGAGCGGAAGAGCAGCTTTGAGACCTCGATCCTTTTGGATCTAGCCTGCTCATCAAACAACTCCCTCAAATTAAGGACTATGGCATGAGCATCTATACCTTCATGCTGCTTATGAAGCTCAGTTGACATGGATGCGAACATGATGCACGCCGCAATCACATCGTCATCTATATGCTTCTAATATGCGCTCTAAAAACTTTTAGATGCATCAGTAGCTGGGGACATGGGAAGTGGCCCATCAAGGACATATGCTATTTTCTCAAGCTTGAGAACAATTCTCTAGTTCCTTAGCCAGTCCAACAAGTTAAACCCCAGCCAACTTATTAGTTTCCAATATAGATAGTAAGTTCACATTTACGTCACGGTGTCGAATCTAAAGAACCTACAAAAAAAAAAAAAAAAAAAAAGAGGATATGTTAGTTTATACTTCAAATGTGGTTATCACGACTTTAATAATCGCATTATGGCTCCCAATATTTTATTGCGGATCCACAGCCCTCACTATGAATATGAGAGAACCTATATGGAAGTTCTCCTAGTTGTTTGATATCAAATATCACCTAAATGACCTTGGGTTTACCCAACAAGCCATCTTGGGTCAGAAGGCACGTATCAGACTCGTACCAATTGCATCACCATGCAATTAATTAACTAGCCTATCAACTTTGATATGCACAATCATCGTTATCAACTCTTTGATATGTTTACATCATATGTAAACACACCCAACTCCGTCTCCAAGCCTATCGGACTCGAATTCCTCGGCTTGTCTAACAAACCAATAAGTTCGGTTAAACCCGTCCTATTAATCCGAAAAACATGTTTTCATGGTTTGAACATATTCTTATAGAGAGGGCTTAGGTTTGCCTAACAACCACAACTCTAAAAGAACACTGGTTCTAGCCATATTAATGGAAGATGTTGGGTTTAATATTGTTTAAGCGAGGGGTTTCTTTATTTAAGTCTCATCATTTTAAGTTAAGCATGCATTATAATCATTCATCATATGAATCATATATAAAGATAGTTCCCTAACTATATGGCATGATTATGGACTTTTCTAAGATCAATTTCTTAAGCCAAGAAGGAATTGACCTAGTCAAACCTAGGACATGCATGACTTACAACCTAAAGAAATCATATTTCTATACAAGGTATTCTTTCATGGCCTCCTTCATCTTCTTTGCTCCTTTGTCCTTGCATCTTCGCATCTTCAACCTATCCTAATCCTATGTAACGAATTACATTTATAAAGACAAGGCCTCAAGTTACATTTCGAGAGGAAAGAGATGAGAAGAGAAGACAATGTAGATAGTCGTGAGAGGCAGAACACGATGCCTATTTACCATTAAAAAGAAAAACATGCATATGCTTAATCACCATTGGTCTTAGTCCATAATCATCCATGTGCTTATTCCATACACCCTTAGTACATGCATCTAACATAAAAAAATGATATTGGCATTCTAGGCTTTTTATTTTCAAAATCAAAACACCTCATCTAACTCTTCGCCGAAGGCGCTTAACCCTTTCTTGAACTAAGATACAACTTCTATGTAATTTTATCTAATTGGGTTATGCAAATTTCTCAAATAATGAATTTAATAAAATTAAATTAAATTCATATGTCTTTATTTAATAATTAATTTCCCTTCTAAACCCATGTTCATTGATGCTTTTGAACATTTCAAACTTTGAAGCATGTTGATTCCATTCTGGTCATACCATAATGCGTCATCAAATTAAAAATTTATAAAAAATACATTTTAATTTGGAATCACATTCCTCAAGCTTCTAACATCAAGCTAACATCCTCAAGTTTCATCAAAACCAAACTTTAAGGGCTGGGCTCACACATCCAAATCAATTTTCAGTCATCATATCCATCAAACAATGATCACATGGCCAGATTATATGTATAAAATTATCAAGATAGAATTTTTATGGATTTAAAAATGATTTTTGAACATGAAACCCCAGATTGCCAAAAATCAACATGTACTAGCAAGATCTCGATTCGACGGATCTCAAGATGGGCCTGATACCACTGCAGGTTGAGTTCCACCGCATCATGGTTAGCAATGGGAAAAAATCACGCTTGATCCTTCCATGACTTCTTAGACTATCAAAATCGTAACCAGTCACATATAAGAGGAGAAATAGGGTACCTTTTTGAAGTTTTAAACTCCCAATGGGTTATACGGTTTCCTTTGTTGTAGATTAGCCCCCAATGGTGTAGATTCGTAGCAAGACCACAATGGCCAGTAGCTGGACGTCTCCAATGGTGATCTACACAAAGGTTGGAGAAGAAAACCTCAAAAGGAAATGGCTAGATTTTTCATTCTTGGTGCTAGCGAAGATCAAAACCTAAGAGAGAAGCTGGGAGAAACGCTTTATTTATTTTTTTTCTAAAATGACGATCGAACATATTAGTGTTCGTATTTCTCGTGACTCTTTATATAAGCCCCGGAAAGGAGAAACAACTAGAGTACCCCTCATTAATGAGGGTAGGCGGCCACATGTATCTTTGTGCATGTGTTCAGCTATCTTGTGGGCTTTAGCCCAAGAATGAGCCCAACCGGCCCACGTATATCCAAATCCACTGTAATTCTTCTAATTCGAAGCCTGGCCCACTCTAAACATTTCTTGCTTCAATTTGGATCATATCCAAATTACTTTCCTTTAGCTTCGGATCCCATCTAAAACCATTTTATTCCTTATTGATACCTTCTATGTGTGTGACCCATTAGGTTTCTGGTATTAATTAAATCAATCATTGACCTCGACAAGTTATGAGTAGTATCTAGCAAACATATCATGACTCTAATCAATCGAAGAGTCAATGGTTTGATTTCAGAACCTTTCCATATGCAATATACTATATAACACTTTTCTTTTACTTCATACTATACCCAACTTGGTTCAGAGCATTAACTATGCATCAGCTCCCACTAGACTGGTTATGCCACACCTAGCCGAAGTGTGTTTATCTTGTATCTGAGATCCATTACTCATAAAGCATGCCACTGAAGACTCTCTTCATGAAATTTCCACTATGGCAAGAGAATTCTAATAATGATCCCTACAAGAGGCATAGGGTATACGCTCCTCCTTGTATCAGGAGTGGTGAATCCTTTGGCTACTCAATTACCTTCGAATACCTCACGATGTACCCAATCATCATCCTATGAGCAACCTCATAGAGACAATAAGGATCAAAGTAAAAGTACAGAATAGACATCCAGTATATTCTGGAGCACCTCAAGTTTAAGGATACTTACACCATTACTATGATGAGACTATCATTGATGTTTGAATAGATAATCCATATGATTGTCTCATACCGGGTCTTCGATAAACTTAACTACTCTTAGTAAGCATCCACATTCTAACTTTAATCATCACCATGATCACAATTTATGATATCTACTTTTGATCCAATAAGAAGTATAACAGTGCTAGCTCATCTAGGTCAACAATGTCTAGTCTTGTTGATCCTATGACTAGGGATCATTTAGATACAAACATAATTACATATGATAGGAATCTCATTATCATGATCCCATCATGATTTCTTTCATGTTATGTTAATGTATCATGGACTTCATTAATTGATGAACATCACTATCAATTCAAATTATGAATATCAAGTTAATGAAGATGCGTTATTAATATAAATTGCGCATAATAACAAGCAAAGGTGATTGCCTTAGAATTTCAATCGACAAATTGGTGTTACACTTTTGCATCATGCATCATGCATCATGCTTTTTCTATAACCACATATCTTATAAATCACATGCCTAAAATGAGTCTTGGCATGACCTTATTACTTTGAAAAACTTAGTGGCCGACCTCATAATCTTTCTAAACTTCGTGGTTTTCAAGTGCCTTTGTTATCCTTGGCTTTGACCTTATTCTGGGGAGCAAACTATCAATTGCTCCACCTCCGCGTGTCTCTTATGTTACCCTTACTCTCAAAGTGGCTACCATCTTCTAGATTCTTCTTCTGGTCACATCTATGAGTCACATAATGTTGAATTTGTCGAGTATGTCTTCTCGTTTTTTGCAACTTTCTCTACGCCCTTATCCTAGTCCTTTGTTCCTATCTCTTCTTGGTTTCTCTCACCTTACTTTATAGCTCCAGTCTTCTCCCAAGGCACTCTTCCTCGACAACCGCTCTATCACTGCACCTATTGGGTCTACTAAAGTTCACCTATTGCCTTTCCTGGAAATCGCACCTCCCACCCCACCGGTCCTACCTAATTGTCCATACCATGTCTCTACACCACACCGCCACCAACCCCACTCCACTCGCCATAAAAAACACCCATCATATGATTACCTAAGGTCTAAGATCCAACTCAATAAATCAAGTCCTAACATGTCTTGATCCAAACCTTTAGCTCAGTACTAAATCCCATAATCGCTTTCTTAGCTTCTGAGATCCTCCTGCGGTAAGCTATACTGAGGAATTTGATATGTTCTTTTTCAAAATGGGTAATAGACTTAGTCTTCTCCTTATTTGTCAAAATCTTGTTGTATGGCAGAATAAGATTTAATGCTTTATGATTAAACCTCGCCCTATAAAGTCATTTCATTGCCAAATGGTTTCATCAACGCCAAGATATTGACTATCACATACTTTCAACTTTGCGGGTTACATACTACTCTTAAGGGTGGTTCTAGTCTTGCGATTGCTCGGGTTGGTCCTTACGGGCCATTGAAATTAACAACGCTATTTTTTTCACTGGGCACTTAATGAGGATGTCTATATGTCACAACCTCCTGGCTTAATTATCATCATTATGTTTACAAACTCAAGAAATCTATTTATGGTCTCAAACGGGCTCCTGCTTGGCAATAATCGAATTACGCTCTACCTGCACAAGTTGCCATCACCATAAAAAGCCAAAAAATGGCTTCACTTAAGTGAACCATACTCCCGCATCAGCAACAGAACAAATATTTCCACGTCACCTGGTTTATGTTGGTGACATTATTTTCATAGGTAATGATCTTCAGCAGATTGATCAATTGGTAACCCAGCTTGTTGAGCGCTTCTAACTCAAGGACCTTAATGCATTATAAGATTTTTTGGGTGTTGAGGTTTTCACTCACCCAACCGACCTGATTCTTTCTCAGCTACAATATATTATTGGTCTTCTCTCTCTATACAACATGGTGACATCAAAACCTATCTCTAGACCTCTTGCGATCTCTTCCGCTATGACTCTCCATGATGGATCCTTGCTTGTGATGCCACTTAGTATTTTCAATTGGTTAACAGGTCACAGTACCTACAATTGACACAACCTCACATTGTCTTTGTAGTCAACAAATTATCACAATTTATGCACCTTCCCTTGACTACTCACTAGGGTGTTGCCAAGTGACTTTTGTGGTACCTTGTTGGGAAACTTTTTGGAAGCCTCCTTCTTTGGCGTCATAGTTCTTTGTCTCTTCATACTCTCTCTAATGCTAGTTGGGTTGCTAACACAGATGATTGTACTTCAACTCATGCATATGTTGTTTTTTTTGGTCTTAATCTAGTTTATTAGAGCTCCAAAAAGCAATGGACCATTGCTCACTCTTGCACTGAGGCGGAATATAGTTCGGTTACCTCTACTATTTCTGAACTACAGTGGGTCAATCATCTTCTATATAAACTTGACGTTCAACCTTCATCTACTCCGGTGATTTACTATGATAATCATGGTGCTACTTATTTGTGCGCAAACTCAGTCTTCCATTCTCGAATGAAGCATCTTGAAGTGGAATTCTGTTTTGTTCGTAATCTTGTTTAAGATGGGGTCCTTCATGTGACATTAGTTTCTTCTAATTAGTTTATGATGCTCCAAATCAAGTCACTGGTGGCCATTGATATATGCGCCAAGATCACTTTCACTTTAGGAGGCCATCTTATGGGGGTGTGATAAGGATTAGTTATTTTAATTTATTTAATTTAGTTTTCATAATTTTCTTTGAACTCGTATTTATCCTTTTATTTTTTGAATTAGGGTATATTTTTTTTCTTTTGGAATAGTTTTACTTCTCGCTTTAGGAAACTCACTTGCATGTATATATATTTCACTTTTGTTCACACCAATCGTAAGAAAATTTTATTCTCCAAGATTCTATTAATATCAAAGTAATAATGAATTTTACTTTATACCAATTAAACTTGTGTAAGGATAATTAATGTAAGAAAATCAATCGAGATAATCAAAATATAAATGATATGCAAGGGACATTATTTTTAAGTGGAAAACCCCAAAAAAATTATTGTAGAGATGAAAAAAACCAAGGGTTTAATGCTAATTGAGAATCAAGAAATTAGAGTTTCACCTAGCAACTTTATCCTAAAACTCTCTCCAACGCCTTCATCCTTGTTCGAAGTTCATGAAGCAACAACCTCTTGTTACACACTAGTAAAACCTTCAGCCACCTTGTAGGGGTTTAGTTTATACTGTATCCGAAGATTAAATAATGAATCTTCAAATAAGAGATTTAGAATGAATTATCATTTTTTGCTTTCTAAACAAGATTTTAAAGATATCTCAAGAATAAAAGAACTCGACTTTATGTTTCTTTCTCTTTAAATGTTTAACTCTAAAAGAGTTATGAAGTGTTTTCATATGCTACCAAACCTAAAAGGATCAGAATTCTAACTCTTTCTAGATTAAAATTGCATAATGTTTTGAAAGAAATTTGATAGAAAAAACCCAAAACACTCAAAGTTGCATCATTTGAATGTTGAAAGCGTGTGAACATCCTCTTTGAATTCTCTGACCACTTGATCAGGCTGAATAAGTGATCTTCCCATTTTCAAAGAAGTTTCAACTTTAAAAGCTTATAAAAAACAATTCCAATATCCATCATCCTTTAGATACAAAATTTGCCTCTAGTCAAACCTTATTATATGAACTCAGTTGAGTAAATTAACAACCTTTAAATCCTCGAAAGAGTGTAAGTTACTATTAAGAAGGTTTCTAAGCTAGTTTATATGAAAATAAAATTGTTAAAATTACAGTATAAACATATTGTCTCAACACAACCTAATGAAACGAAGAAAATTTTACCAACACACACCAGTTGTAATTGAGTATATCTCACACATTCTTATGTATACTGTATACTGTCTTTGTAGTGTTTGATCAAAATCCGACTTCCTATAGAATGTATTAATTTGATCAAATCAAGGTTTAGTGGAGTTGAATCTGTTTCTTTGAAACAAGGTCCTCTGGACATGAAATGATTTGACTTGTTTACTTGAATAATTTATGAGCTCAACTCCTAACTCTGAACATTACATGAAATTATACAGGAACTTAGTGGCCAACAACTTCACATTTGATAGCTCAAATAAAAGGTGACTTACAGTACATTTAATCTAACTAACCAATCGATTAAAAAGATTGTTCACACGTATCCATGTGGTGCTTGTAGTCTTTTGCCAGGATTGGATTGTCTTCAAAGAAACTTCCCGTGCCATACACGCTCCACGCTGTAAGTCTCTTTGTTCTTGCATAAACAAGAGGAAAACAAATATAGAAACAATCATTTAGAAAGAATAAGTTAATTAAGCATATATTAATGGCAGATGCCAACTTCTCGATCAAGTGTGGTGGCTCGGAGATGAGAAATGAGGAAGGCATAGTGTATGAGGCTGAAAACTCAACTCTTGGTGCAGCATCTACTATGTAAACAAGTACAGAAAATGGGCCAGCTAGCAATGTGGGGCTGTTTTCTGACAGAAAGGATCCATCATATGTTGATAACAACTTGATGCAAGTCACTGGCACTAATAATCCAGAGCTTTTCCAGAGTTCAAGGGTATCGCCTGGATCACTTAGATACTATGGCCTAGCTCTTGAGAATGGGCCTTACGTTCTGACTATGGAATTTGCAGAAACAAAATTTAAGGATCGCAGTACTCAAACTTGGGAGAGTCTAGGAAGGCGTGTTTTTGATATTTACATTCAGGTACTAAAAAATCTAATCCTCCTCATTTGGACTTCAGCAGGCATCTTCCTTATGAAGTTTCTTCTATTTATAATCCTCATTTGATTATTTAATCTATTTTCTTGTTTTGCAGGAACCCTTCAATTCAAAGCACTTCGACATATCAAAGGAGGTTGGTGGGGTTAAGAAAGCAATTGAGAAAAAAAATTCAATGCTACTGTGTTAGAAAACTATCTCTGAAATTCACCTGTTTTGGGCTGGTAAGGGAAACCTGTTGCAATCCAGTCCAGGGTTACAGACCTTCCATTTCAGCTATCAGTGTTGTTTCAGGTAACATATTTGAAGGGCAGATATTTTATAAATTTTTCATTGTACAAGAGGTTCTAAAAATTGTGCTTCCTTTCGCAGATTTTGAACCATCTGTAACTGGAATTCCACCAATTCCTCCCTCAAAGAAGAACAACAGCGGGGTTGATTGTGGGTGCTAGAAGCTTTGTTGAGCTGGTAAGCATCATACTGATATGTGCAATTTTTACTTACAAAGAAAGCTTCATCTGTCAACAGGATGAAGGCATGCTTTCTTGACACTCTGTAATTTGCAAACCCTCAAATTGCACAACCTTTTATATCAAATGAAGGACACCGCTTTCTACAAGATGAAATGGACATTATCTCATACTGTACATATATTTCAATAACTTCTATCTTCCATGAATTTTCAGATTTTCTTGGAGTGGGCCCTAGACCAAACACTTTCAGTTATTCCGAGTTACGAACCGCAACAGAGGACTTCAACCCTACAACAAGTAGGAGGGTGGATCAAATTCCGTGTACAAGGTGAACTTAATTTCAGTTACCAACAATGTATTACATTTCATAACCTTTTCAAAAGTATTATGTTGCTGATTTCAGTATTTTATAGGGCATTCTTAACGATGGGAGGGTAGTAGCTGTGAAGCAACTTTCAGTAGCTTCTCAACAAGGGAAGAGTCAATTTGTAGCAGAGATTGCTGCCATATCCGCAGTGCAGCATCGCAACCTAGTGAAGTTGTATGGGTGCTGCATTGAAGGAAGTAGAAGAATACTTGTTTACGAATTTCTTGAAAACAAGAGCTTAGATCAGGCCATTTTTGGTATGGATATTTAGAATACTTCACATCCTCCATTTCTATGAAACCATGGGGAGGAAAAAATATGTATACTCTTGAGCACTGCCCAATTTTTTTGGTTTTAGTTTTAGTTAGTCTTTGCTGCAAATTACACTAGAATGACTAAATTGTCTGATTTGTTTTTTCATAATTTCTACAAGTTTAAGTTGTTTTTTTTATCAAATAGGTTCTGCTGCTTGCAGGTAAAAACGGTTTGCATCTTGATTGGTCAACCCGCTTCAATATATGCTTAGGAACAGCTAGAGGATTGGCTTATCTTCATGAAGACTCAAGGCCAAGGATTGTACACAGGGATGTTAAAGCTAGTAATATTCTCCTTGATGCAGGAGCTTGCCCAAAATATCAGATTTTGGCTTGGCAAAGCTGTATGACGACAAGAAAACACACATTAGCACCCGAGTTGCAGGCACAATGTGAGCTCCTTCAACCATTTTAATGCTACTTCTGTATTCTACTATGGTCAATGTCTTAACTCAAACAATACTAAATACAAAGCCTTCATACATACCTCAGAAAAGGTCATTCTCTCTATAGTTTATTTTTATATTGAAGATTGCTCTGGTACTTGGTGTTACCAAATTCAAATTCATTCCCATTTTAGGAAATCTCTAGGAATTTTTAGACTTATAATATTCCTTTCTTATTTAAATTAATAAGTTTTAATTATGCCTTTATTGAATTAAACTCTACCTACACTATGTTGATGTGTAATCTTGAAGGGCTACCTAGCACCAGAATATGCAATGCGAGGGCATCTAACAGAAAAAGCTGATGTCTTCGGATTCGGGGTTGTTGCTCTTGAGATCCTCAGTGGGAGGTCAAACTCTGATAATAGCTTGGATACTGAAAAGATATATCTTCTCGAATGGGTATAGAAAAATAACATTCATTTTCTTCTCTTTTCCAAGATAATATTGGTATAACAACTTATTCCTCCTCCATGCTTATTTCCAGGCATGGACTCTACACGAAAATAACCGAAGATTGGAGCTGGTGGATCCAGCATTGACAGCATTTGATGAAACAGAAGCTAGCCGAATCATAGGAGTGGCTCTAATGTGCACCCAGGCCTCACCAATGTTGCGGCCAACTATGTCACGTGTTGTAGCAATGCTTACAGGAGACATTGAAGTGGGCATAGTTACAGCAAAACCTAGTTACTTAACAGATTGGGATTTCAAAGACATTACAGACAGCTTTTTAAATGAAGATAGTCAGGCATCTATAAAATCCAAGAGCGGGAAGCATTATGATAAAACTGATCAAATGTCTTCCCCTGTTAATCCCACTGAACCCATGCTCCATGAGATCATTGGAAAAGGAAGGTGATTTCTTTCTGCGACTAGTATAATGTAACATTGAACCATGTACTGTGTAAGGTCTCTTTCTTCTATTAGTTCTTGGTACTTCTTGTTATATATTTTCTCATTTTGTTGTTAAAAAATAAGTATAAAAAGAATTATACTTTTATGATATTTAAGTGTAAAAAGAGTTACACTTGTGATGATATTTTAAGTGTAAGAAGAATTACATTTTTAAGCATCTAATGTGTAAAAGGAGTTACACATTCAATGGTGAATTAAGGTTGTACATTTTAGAATAAATCATGTTTAATGGGTTGATTAAACCTATGAAATGTTACAAAACTTATAGGTTGAAGAAGACCATGAGTTTGTAACATTTGAGAGTAAATCGTTTAATGTGAGCATTAAACATATGAATAAAGTATTGGATTGTTACAAAACTTATGAGGTTCATGAAGATCATAAGTTTGCAACATTTGAGCTTAAATATATGTTTATGTGTGAATTAAACATATATTTATGTTATAGAATGTTACAATTTCGAGAGGTTAAGGAAGACAAAAGTCTTATCTTTTGTAATCACATATTTCAAACCCTAAGAGTGTTCTATATAAGAGTGGCTTTTCTTTCTTTTGAAATATTATGTAGAAAGTGAAAAGGCTTGACGATTCACTTATCACCCAGATCTGAAAGATTTCTTGAGAGGGGGAGAATGGAAGTTTTGGACAAAGTTCCAAGAACTTGTTTGAGCCTTCTGCATCCTTTCTCTTCTTCTTCTTATTTATTTTTCAAAGAGATAGTGAGTACTTTGTAAGATCAAGAGTTTATTATAGGAAGTGATATTAGTGTGTTTCTCTTCTCCATTGTATCCATCAGTTTTTTTCAACAATCAAAGACTCTAATTTTCAATGGAATGAGAGACTTTCAAGATCATGAACCAATACCTTGTGAGGTTGGATCGTTTTGATGGTTCCAACTTCACTAGGTGGCAACACAAGGTGAGATTCCTTGTCACGACACTCAAGATCTTTTGCATCCTTGATCCCATTTTTTTAAAGTAATCGCTACGTAACCAAAGAAAAACGATACGACTGAAGTAGTGGCGAAAAGGAAGAAGAAGGCGGAGGACGAGCTCATATGTAGGGGTCATATTCTGAACACCTTATTCGATAGCCTATATGACCTTTACACTAACTGTAGCGACCCCCGAGCCTGGTCTGACTCGAATGGCGGATCTGACCTGAAACCCCGGGGACGCTCTGTTAATTCTTTTTATTTATGTTTTTATTAAATTTTCTTTTTCAAAAATGTCGCAACTAATCCCCTGGGCCGACCCGAAATGTGGCTGATCCGAACGTGGCCCGGCTTACTTCTCACCTTTTTTGTTTATCTATCAAAATGTTTTATTTACATCATTTCATTTTATAATTCATTTACGTTGTACATTTCAAAATGGTAGGCCCATAAACATTTACTCTTATACAACTTGCTACAAACAAGTGTCATGCCTTATAAAACGATACACAAAACATTGTGTGAGTTTTCAATCCATTTTCAAACACAACAACATGTGTTCAAAAGAGATAATATGCATATGGCGGCATACACTTATACGCTGGGTAAATCTTTCTCTATGACTCTACGCTTCTTGCTTCTGGCCTTCTTTCCGTTTACTCAAAACCTGCGCATAGATAAAAACTATATGCCAAGCATTTTCATGCTTAGTGGTTCTATACAGTTCTATTCCAATCTTCTAATTTAACTTGACATGCATTTATCATAAAATCATGCCTTTTATATCAAACTATACTCATGCTTATTCATTTCGCATGCTTTCACTTCACAAATCATTGATCATATAAATATATTCATTTTCACATGCAACAAATCATACCACAATTCAATTCATGAGATTCAAACGTACACTCTTAAAGATGTGTTTAGCTTTACAAATCTCATTTACACTTATCAAGTTCGTTGTTTCAATTTTGTCTATGAAATCACATTCATGACGATTCCATTCGGTGAATCCCCATCCTAGATTATACTTGCACGTGCTTACACATTACACAAATTTTGTCTTCCCATCATGCCGATGCCGATTGGTGCACCCCAATATGTGGTATTTAAATTCCATACGCCATCAAGACGGATGTCGATTGGTGCATCCCGCGGGCGGGGAACGCTTTTCAATGCCATACGCCATCATGACAGATGCCGATTGGTGCATCCCCGCCGCGGGACATTGACAATTTTTTGGGTTGCCTTCATGATGCATTCGCTTGGTGAATCCTACCATGTCGACGCTCGATATACTCGCTCAATTCAAGATGTCAAGAATCGACCAATTCATTTACAATTCGACAATCATCACGCAAATTAATCGCCAAACGCTTCAATTATCACATTTTCAAATCCATATGCACTTTCATAATATCATTTCACGATATATTCATTCCATATATTCATTTCATATTTATTCGTAAACTACCAAAACATTCTGAAATAAGAATAGAGGGTCGTTGAACAAACCGGCTTTATCGACTCTATATCCCGCAAGGGAGAGTTGGGAGGTTGTTGAAAACAAGTAAAAAATTGAGGAAGGAGGTACCAAAAAGTTCCTTATTTCTCAATACATTGATTTCAATTTTTTTATGAAAAGCTCTCTTACCACAACCATGAGTTACAAGTGATTGTGAATAAGAAAGTTCTCAAAATCAACATCCGAGGCCTCTGCTGGTACTATTGTGGCTAAATTACCACTAAGTTGGAAAGGTTATTGGAAGAGGATTATCCATAAAAGCGAAGATTACTCCTTAGAGGAGATTAAAAAACATCTTCAAATAGAGGAAGAATTGAGATCAAGAGACAAAGTGGTGGAAGAGTTCAATGGTGGGACTAACAAAGCAAATGCGGTTTCAAAGCCCAATCATCCTAATGTAAAAATAAAATAAAAAACATTTCGGGAATTTCAAGGGCAAGAAAGGTCTATGTTTTGTGTGTGGAAAATCTGGGCATCATGCCAGGGAGTGTAGATACCGAAAAGGCCAAAAAGGGGCTACAGTGAATGCAATTGATGAGGAGATCATTGCAACCTTAAGCAATATATGTGTTGTCCAAGGGAAGGTACAAGGATGGTGGTATGATACTTGTGCCATTGTTCATGTCACCTATGACAAATCTCTTTTCAATACCTTTGAAGATGCAAAGGGTGATCAAGAGGTTCAAATGAGCAATGAAGGGAGATCCAAGGTGCTAGGCAAGGGCATTATTGAAGTTGTTTTTATCTTAAAAATATTACCTCAAATGTGGTTGTATGTTCCCGAAATGAATAGAAATCTTATTAGGGGGATTTGCTTAGCAAACCGGGTATCAAAGTGGTGTTTGAATTCGGTATATCTAAATTTAGGAACTTTGTGGGAAAGCGTTATTCATGTGATGGGATGATTAAGCTTTGTACCAATGACAATTTTAATAAAATAACTTCTATTTTGCTTATATGTGTGACCCAAATTCCTTATCTTTGTGGCATAATAGGCTTGGACATGTTGGTTTAAGTACTATTAAAAGGATTGTGAAATGTGTTATGATTGCTTGTGATGACAAGGAATTTGAAAAATGTGAAATATGTGCTAAATAAAAGATGATTAAAAAGTTTTTCCATAATGTCAGAGACTTGATCTAATTTACTTGATTTAATACATAGTGATCTTAGTGAACTTAATGGCATGTTAACAAGAGGTGGAAATAGGTATTTTCTTACATTCATAGATGATTGTTCTAAATTTACCTTTTTTTGTTGAAAATTATGAAACTTTCAATGCCTTTAAAGCTTACAGTCAAGTTGAAAATCAACTAAGCAAAAAGATTAAGGTGCTTAGAAGTGATAGAGGTGGTGAATATTTATCTAGTGAATTCAATTCATTTTGTGAAGAATGTGGCATAACACATGAGTGTACTGCACCCTATACGCCACAACACAATGACATAGCAGAGAGAAAGAATAGAACATTCTTAGAAATGGTGAATGCTATTTTATTGCATGCTAAATTAAATTTTAATTTATGGGGTGAAGCTTTGTTGACTGTTTGTCATATTTTGAATGGAATTACTATGAAATTAAATGAGATATCTCCATATGAGTTATGGAAAGGAAGGAAGCCTAATATAGGCCACTTCAAAGTGTGGGGGTGTCTTTCTTATTGAAAGAAAACATGTCCAAATAAAACAAATTGGGTTTAAGGATCACTTGCGTACTCAGGCTATGCCTCAAATAGTAAAGCTTATGCACTATTGGGATCTGGGAGTCTAATGTGATAAATGAATCAAGAGAGGTAGAGTTCTTTGAGAATTTTTTGAGTGATAGCAATTCTCAAGTACCTACTAGTGTTGGAGAGTCCCAAGATGAGACACCTCCAAAGGTTGTTGAGAAACTCATTGTGCCTCGGAAAATTCAAAGAGTTAGAAAAGAAAAAGTGTTAGGATTGGATGAGATTTATTCTCAAAGAATTTCCTTTTACTTAGTAGAAGGAGATAGAGAAGATATTATAAGGAAAATTCCTATAGTACTTCAAATAGAGGAGGATCTCAAAACATACAAAGAAGCTATGACTTCTAGAGACGTTTTTGGAAAGAGGCTATCAATGATGAAATGGATTCAATTATGTCCAACCAAACATGGTAATTGGTAAACCTTCCACCAAGGTTTAAACCAATTGGATACAAGTGGGTATTTCGGCGAAATATCACACTTACAGAATATCCAAACTCTTTGGAAGCTAGACAGTAGCTAAAGGGTTTAAACAAAGAAAAGGTGTTGATTATTTTGATACCTATACGCCGGTGGCAAGAATACCATCGATTAGGATATTGTTTGCATTGACATTAATTCATAATCTATTTGTTCATCGAATAGATGTCAAACGACATTCTTGAATGGAGATCTCAATATGAGGTTTCATATGGAAACAACCTAAGGTTTTGTTCTAAAGGGGAATGAGAACAAGTGTATAACCTGTTAAATCATCATATGGTTTAAACAAACTCCTAAACAATGGCATGAAATTTGATTTGATGCATTCTTCTGCCATGGATTCGTGACACAAAATGCGGTGCAAATGCTTATATTCTAAGACTCGCTGAGACTATGTGGTTTGTAGTCCGTCTAAATGTGAATGATTATGTTAATCTTGAATGATTACATGGAAGGAATAATAGAAACAAAGAGGTTTATATCCTCAACTTTCAAGATGAAAGATCTTGGAGAAGTTGATACCATCTTTTGTATCAAAGTAAAGAGAAATAGTGAAACTCGCTATATTGAAAAAGTATAAACAATTTATTCAATATGAAATAATCCCAATCTCATTTGTGAGATCAAGTGGAAACTTGGTGGATTCTTTCTCTAAATCTCTTACAAGAGTTTTAGTAAAGACAACATCTAGAGGGATGAGACTAAAACTCCTTGAATAAAATTCACCAATGATAGTAACCCATCTTAATACTAGAAAATGACTAGTCTTGTTAAAAGTGGTAAAAACAATCATCGATAAGTGAATTGTGGTAGCATGAACTCTTAAGTTCCAGCTTGTGATGAATTGTGACGCCCCAAAACCCGGGGTCTCGTTTATCAACCTGTCAACTCATTTAAAACTCGTGGATATCGGGTGACCCGATACCGCACTGTTATGTCCCATTTACCGGGATCCATAATTTTAGCAAAAATCGGACAACATTTCCTTTGTATGAGAAGCTTTATCCAAAATCCAACTTGTACAAAACATAGTAACATGGCCCATCCGAGGCCCAATATAATACAACGACCTCATTAGGTCTACTTATAAGTAAAAAATGACAACATAGGGTCCATTTATCCATGTTCATTTAAAACATACAAAATTATATTTAAAACAATTCATAAGAGTTTAATTATAACACTCTTACAAATATCACACATTAGAACAAGATTGTTCCAAAATATTTTTACAAATGTAACAAGCCACATGTCGATCTTCACAATTGTGGCCTCAAATGCGTTTTCATCCAACGGTGAACCTGGTCTCCCACACCTAAAATGTTTCCCATGTGGCAGCCATGCCTAGTAGAGTAAACTTCCTACAAGGGCTACTCCCCACCTAAGCGCACATGAAATGGTCATGTTCCACAATTCACACATTTCAAACAAGATTATGCAAACCTAGGTTGGAATTCTACATGCCATGAGATGATGAAACTCTAAACCATGGCCGCGCCCGAGTCCTTACTGACTCCCATCACACAATGCCAAAGTCCATGTGTGATAAAATCCATCATTTCTAGATTACATCCAATGATCAGTTTACAAAACAAATTTATTTGTTTTTAAACCAGAAGCTTTTTTGATGTTACACATTAATGATCGCTATATTCCAAAACTATGTGTCTTTTTTGTGGGTAGCTTAATTTTCAAGGTCTCACCGTAGGCTTGCGGCTCCTTCCTACACTTTCACGGGTTTCACATTGGACACATATGCATAACTAAAATAATCTGGCTTTTCACCCTCGAGAGGGTGTCTATCCTTACTTGCTAATACCTTACACATATTTTCATTTTCATGTATACAATCATGCGACCCTGTTGGACGTTGTCCCACTATACTGAGCCCACCCAATCAAACACCAAACACAGTGTTGATTATAACCATGCACTCACACACATTTCATGCGATGTCCCCGTGCATATGCAATGTGATGTGCCATTTCATGCCTATACCATGTCACATATATGATGAATGCTATATGGACAATTCTACTCATGCATATCACCCATGCATCATGGACAATTATATCAATCAACATAAAATTTCCAAACGATCACACATTTCATGTCAACATATTTGCACACACATATATCAACATCAACAAGTCATCACTAATCAAGCAATGACATACTTTATCCTCTAGGCCAAATTGTGACATAACATGTCCACAAATAGCCTACAAACGTTTCGCATGCGCAATGGCCTTTATCCATATGCAAACTCATCGTCAATACATTAGGACACATATTGACCTCCAATCTATTACCACCAAGCAGGTCATTCAAACTCAAACAATGACAACTTGATCCTCAAGACCAGTTGTGGCATAAAGATGACCAAAACATTCCACACAACAAATATAATGACCATAGAAGGATCCCAACTCAGCTTCCAAACTGGGGTCCCCTAAACAGTCCCAAAATCTTGACACAAACCATTAAATAACCTAAGTTGTAGCAATCTCGGGAAATGGACCATAACTTGAGCTGTACAGGTCCAATTTGGGTGATTCAAAAGCCTACATCAATTTTATAGATGTAGCTATAATTCCAATGAAGAACAATAGTCAAAATTCCATCTTTTTCCCAATCGAAAATCAGTCCCAAAATATGGATAGTGTATGGGGTCAAAACAGGGCAACCTGTGGCAGTCCTGGAAAATGGACCATATAACTCAGTTATGAGGTCCACTTCGTGATTAAAAGCATAACGTCAAGTTTTTAGATACAACTAAAAATTTCCATGAAGGAAACTATCCAATTTCCACATTTTTCCCAACTGAAAATCAGTCCCAAAATCTAGACATTATGTAGAGTCAAAACAGGGCAGCTTGTGGCAGTCTCGGAAAATGGACCATAACTTAAGTTATAGAGGTCCAATTTGGGTGATTCAAAAGCCTAACTTCAAGTTCGCAATTTTATATACAATTTCCAAGAGGAACACTAGTCCAAATTCCCTATTTTTCTAATCGAAAATTAGCCCCAAAATCTGGACATCATATAAGGTCAAAACAAGGCACTATTCCCACATCCCCAAAAATTTTCCAAATGTACTCTTTAGTAGAAAACATGGCCAAACAGCCCCCTAGGGCATAAAACACAACCAAATAGCCCTTAGAGTGGAAAATAAACCAAAGTATGAAGAATCCCTCTACCTCTTAGAGTATAGAAAAAACTCTAGGAAGTCTCGAGGACATTTCTTCAACCTGAAACCTTTGATTTCCCGAATTCCTTGCTTGAATCCTTAACGAAATCCCGTGTTTTCAGTACCCACGAGTAGCCCTCGTTGAGTACATGAACTTTCGTTCTTGGCTCGACGAATTTTGACCGGAGGAACTCCGTGGATCGAAGAGAGAAGCTTTGAAAACCTTCTCCTCTCCCTTTCTCTGTTTCTCTCTCACGCCCAGTAAAATCGGGTTCTTTCTCCCCCCAAAACTGCCTTTAACCTTATCTTTAGTCTTAATTGTTAGTTTACCGCCGTGACACATGTGTCACGACTTGTTTGAGCCCGTTTCTCTCCCAAAACAATTTATCTCATCCCGGTTTAAGTTCAAATTATTTTAAAATGAACTTTACTTAAATTATTTCCCAACTTTTGAAATTTTCCCAAAAGTTGAAAATTTTATTTCCAATTTATTTAATTGGACACTCGTCGACTTGAAAAAGGTGAAAATTCCGACTGTCTCGGAATTTGACGAAATTCATCTGGGTAACTAGATTTCACGAGACGAATCCAATGGTGAGGTATGTTTCATCATTTGAGATCTAGAAAATTTCTAGGTTTACAACCCGTACTATAGCGGCAATTTACTGTTTTGTCATTTTTCGAAAAATTTCAATTTTACTTGGGTTTTACATGAATAATGCTGGATGTTGTCATTGGAGGATTAAACATAAAGTTTTTAATGAAATTCAGTCTATGTGTGACAAGCGTCTTAAAGTAACAAGGATACTGAAAAAGTTTTAATTACCTAGGTGAACTTAGGGGTGGTGCCACCTCTCATGTGAGTTGGAGTATCTCTCAAGAAAGTTCATGAATGGATTGAGCACATGGGCCATAAAAGTGCTAGCAAGGAAAAATTTTGGACACTCGTGTGGTTAGTGGAAGTGTGTGTTGTTAATGGTTTCATTATAAAGAATAACCGTTCAATGCTACTACAACCTAGGATTTCACTGCAGCCAGGACAATTACACTAAGGTAAAATTCAAATCGAAAGATATTTTATTTTTTACATTTTCACTATTGTGGTTACAAAGGTTGTTTTTATTTTTAACCAAGTGGGGGACTGTTATATATTTTCATATTGTTGGTTAAAAATTAGTATAAAAAGAATTATACTTTTTATGATATTTTAAGTGTAAGAAGAGTTATATTTTTAAGTATCTAATAGGTAAAAGTAGTTACACATTCAATGGTGAATTCAGATTGTAATATTTTAGAATAAATATGTTTAATGGGTGATTAAACCTATGAAATGTTACAAAATCTCTTATAGGTTGAGGAAGACCATGAGTTTGTAACATTTGAGAGCAACCTCATGCTTGCCATTAAACATATGAATAAAGTATTGGATTGTTACAAAACTTATGAGGTTGATGAAGATCATAAGTTTGTAACATTTGAGCTTAAATATATGTTTAATGTGTGAATTAAACATATATTTATGTTATAGGATGTTACAATCTCAAGAGGTTAAGGAAGACAAAAAGTCTTATTCTCTTTGTAATCACATATTTCAACCCTAAGAGTGTTCTATATAAGAATGACTTTTCTTCTTTTGAAATCCTATGCAGAAAAGTGAAAAGACTTTATCAATTCCAAGACTATTTCCATCTTACTTCCCTAAAGATTTCTTGAGAGAGGGAGGAAATAGAGTCTTTGGACAAAGTTCCAAGAACTTGTTTGAACCTTCTTGTATCTTCTTCTTCTTCTTATTTCTTTTTCAAAGAGATAGTGAGTGCTTTTGTAAGATCAAGAGTTTATTATATGAAGTGATATATTAGTGTGTTTCTCTTTTCCATTGTATCCACTGAATTTTTTTCCAACACTCTGTCTCAGAGGAGAGTTGGAAACATTTTCCAGCTCCTAACAACCCAGGATCATCTATTTAATGCATGTTTGAATTCCAAATTACATACTTGATATATTATAATTTATTTATTATTAGAATCATGGACATCGTACTCGAATTATGAGGCATCTCAAGTTAAACAAACTTCAATGTTATTTCAAAAAATTGTTTGGGTTCTATGAAGATCTTGTACACACAAAAGATACTTTATATATAGGTATGAAATGGTATTATGGGGCCAAACCCAATGGTTTATAAATATTGAGGAACAATAACTCTCTGTTATATGGTAGCAACTTTTTTTTTTTGAAAGGGTATGGTAACAACTTCTACTGCATTAATTATGATAAATAGTAGCTAGAAATAGATGATACATATTGTTTAAGACAATACATTAATTTACCACAAAATTCACTTAAATATGAATAAAAAAAATCCATGCAGCCATCTAAATACTTCTTCTGGGTAGTATTACTAAGCATGCGATGGATTATAAGGAATGGGAATTACGTACAGATCTTGTTTTTTACGAACTGCTAACCCGTCTGCTTCAGTCATGTCTAGATCCTCTGCTTTCATTCCATCTGGGAGTTTCCAGTCAAACAGAGCAGATGTGCTAGTGACAGTTCAATGCTAGCATAGCAAACAAAACTCCAGGACACATCCTTCTTCCAGCACCAAATGGGATACAATTTCCAAATCAGTACCCTTTGTAATCACTGAACTATAAAGAATCTCTGTAAATTTTCATCTTTCAAAACCAACGATCAGAATCTCGGCCAATGGCCCATACATTGACAAGGACTAAAGTTTTCTTGGGGAATCTTGTATGCATTAATCTCGTGCATCTCCCTGCATTCCCTTGGAACTAGCTAGTAAAGGAAGAGAGATAAAGTCTCAAAGTTTCTTTCACCACTGTTTTTAAGAATACACTCACAACGCCAACTTCATCCACATTCCCTTCTATCAAACATCCGCCACCGGCCTGCAGCTCTTCTCCATCACTCTTGGGCTTTTCAGCATTTCTGAGAATGCCCAGTTCATAATAGTGGATGTTGTCCTAGAAGAGTATAGATCAAAGTAATGTGCATAAATCATACACAAAAGAAGAATCCTTTCTTACTTATGGTTTTAATGAGAAGTGCAAACATTTTGACGGTACTTGACTTGTCAAATGATAAGATTGAAAAAAAAAACATTATAACAAAGGGCTTAGTTGTCAAAAAAAAAAAAGAGTAAAAACTATTTAAATATGATATATTTTTATTTTAAATATTAAAATTAATATATCTTATACTATTTTTTATTTATTTCACGAATTAAATATAAAAAACTTGCAATACATCGATAAAACCAAATATACAAATTGCTAAACCATAAACGAGTGAAACAACACCCAAGTTCATAGCATAAATGAATTGGCTCAAAACCTACAATTTTAATAATATTATAGTGATTAGAATACATATGACACTAGTTTTACAAAATACTGACGACCATAATGTGATTTGTTGTCTCTATCGAATTGAATATACTTTGTTTGTCTAAATTACCCACACACGAATAAAAAGTTGTAACAAGACGATGAAAAATAAAACTTCATAACAAGACACTACAACAAAACTTCAAATTTATGACGTTTCATTCCTTGACGTTTTAGAAAATGTCATTATTCTATTTGTGATTAGACATGCCATGACATTTTGCTAAAAACGTCATTATTTGGTATATATTTTTTATTTTTATGGCACTTATTGTATGTCATTGTTAAGACTAGTAGAAAATTGGAAATTGAGAACCTTGTCACTTACAACCGTCATTGATATGAAAACATTGCTTGGTAAACACATGTTATTTCTACAAAAATCTAAAATTGATTCATTCATTAATTTTATTTAATTATAATAAAATTAAAGAAAGTCAAATAAAAATTTATATATCTGTCATAATATAATCGTATTATACTTAATATTCCAATTAAAATGCAAATAAAATAAATTAAAATTAAATAATAAATTTAATAAATAAAATAATATAGTTATTGGGATATATTATTTATAAATAATAATACTTATAAAAATATATTTATTAGTTTGGTGTTAAAATAATATTATTTATCATAAATATTAATTTTCTTAAATTTATCCTTATCATGCACACATGGAAGGTGGCTTTAAGTCATACCACACTAAAACTAATCCCCATAAAAGGTAGGAGGGACAACAAGGACGGTAAAGCTCTACCACAGAACATAGTTGTATTCCCAAGGCTAACTTGAGACCACTGGTACTAGTACAATAGTACTCCTGGAATGTGGTAAGAACTTCCTTGTTGCCGTGGAATGTTTCTAGAGCCAAATGCAACTACTTTCGCGGTCT
This sequence comes from Tetrastigma voinierianum, assembly GCA_016808115.1. NCBI lineage: Eukaryota > Viridiplantae > Streptophyta > Magnoliopsida > Vitales > Vitaceae > Tetrastigma > Tetrastigma voinierianum. The sequence continues at coordinate 255,678 of JAEQBH010002848.1, read as the reverse complement.
ATTTCAAGCCAAGTTACCACTATTGAGAGGCTATTAGGTATTAGTTTTATGGCCAAGCCACTAGTAATTTTAATACTCATATCATCCAGGTATGCTTTTGTTTTTATTTTATTTTTTTTCACTTTTATTAAAATTCCCTGCTATCAATAATCAAAACTTTATATATTTAGGACAATACTTATATATGTGATCATATACTATGCTTGATAGGATTCAAAGAAATTTATGAAACAGCGAATAAAGAAAGAACATTGCATGTTAAGGATGATAATCCTGAAGGGAAGGAAGGGAAGGCACATGCAGTAGATATCACAAAGGATGTCTTTGGAGAGTCTTTTAAGACTTTTCTCATGAAGGAAGATATAAATATCATAATTTCATCAGCAGAGGTGTTATCTAACTGTCTTATGTTCATTGTAAGGGAAATATTTAATATGTTTTTCATATATATTAGCTACCTTATTTATGGTTTAATTTTTCCATTATGATCATGGTAGGAGAGTTGTAATTAATTTTAGTTGCATTAAAATATTAACTTTTTTGAATGTTGTGAAATTAAATTAGCACTTGAATGAAAATATGGTTAATGCTAAAGAGACAGAAGATTTGTTTTTGTAAATTCGACCTTGGTCTCCAAAGCTGTAATGGGGGAAGCGAGCAAGGAAAATAGATCAAGGGTTATTGCTAATTGATTGATGAATGCAAATAATGCTAATTTTATTTTTATTCCATACAACCCAGGGTATGTTATTAAACATAACTAAGCTTATAAGTACGTGAATTTATCAATCCTAATCCGTATAAAATTATACTCATGTAAAATTTTCTAGTTATCATTAGTTTTTGGTGGTACTTTACACAGAATTTGACGTCCTATTACCTTGATTCATTGCAAGATCAGTCTTCAGATAATCTTAAGGACATTGTCAATATGTAAGTTTTTCCTTTAATGCTATAGCATAAAGTATAGTAGGTAACAAAAATTGTTTTTTCTTATAGTGCTTGTTAAGTTGTTAGCGTATCGCCAAAGACTTGTTAGGTCCTCGCAATGGGCCTAAAACTTGTTACTTATATCCGTGTTTACGAGTCGATCATACAAGTAAAATTAAAGGACTAAAAAATCAAGATATTGATCCCAAGGTAAAGGTGTGGTTTAATGCGGATTGAGCAATTCGACTAATAAATTCGCTCACTATCCGAGCGACTTAATGATTTAGGAGTGATTTTTGTAAAAACAATAAAACCTAAACTAAACAAAATCAGAATGCTTTGTGAAAACTGGAGCAATTGACCAAAACCGAGAGAAAACGACTTAGAGATGAATTAGGGTTGGTTATCTTCATTGATGTGTCAAAGGATTCATCTAGATAAGATCTAGGTTGAATGAATTATGGCTTGAATCAGTCCAAGGCTACAGTACAAGGATCCCACTTTCGTGTTCCCCCTTGTATTTTCTCGTACTATCCACTTATTCATAGTTACATTCTTCTAGGTTTATAGGGCTATACTTTTCAAAGGTAATTTTAGCTCGGGAACTCATTAGTCACAAGCATTTAATCTTGCAATAGAGCTACTCGCACTATGCCCTGATGGGTCACGCCATATCCTGGGTAATCCTCACTTAATACATTTCCTGTGTCCCCTCTAGTGAAATCCGCTTAAGACTAGACCTTTCTAATTCCCTAAGCCTTAACTAAGTTAATTAGAATCTCGACACCATCCACGCCTTAAGAGAATCAGAACTAGATTTTAGGGCTTAATCCAAGCATCACCAAGGATACCCTAGTAAAAGGATCGAAGATCCGATTCTCAACATGTATCAAGTAACTAAAACTTTAGTATTCCAAGTATTAACACCAAATACAACAAATCAAGCATAAAACATCCAACCAAACTAAAGATTGGAGGAATCAAACACCAAATGTGATAACTAACCCTATGAAATGCTTAGCCTAACATTTCAACCATCAAAACCCACAAATTCATGTTGTCGACAAAACATAAAATCGCATAAATCAAGAAGAGAAGAGATAGAAATACAAAAACGTAGCTTATTGATATGATATCAGGTCATCTGTGTTGAATCATACTTCATTAGGTCGGTCTATTATATTCAACAGGTTGTTATCCACAAACCCATGAAGAAGAAATATATATGGAAACCAATCAAAATGATTATTAAGAGGAACCTAGAGAGCTCCTTCTCCTCAAAGTCATCCCTAAAATGAGCTAAAAGATCCTTAAATACACCTGCAGAAAAATAATAAAACAAATCTAAAAATAGAAATAATTTTGGGCTAAAACGCCATGTGGTCATAAAGACCATAATCGCTTTATGGTCACGACCACAATGTAAAGTTGTAAACCTACCGCCATAGAAATCAGGTTATGGTCAGCGATACAACACGAGTTAGTTGAAAAGAGGTTCTGTGGTCTCAACTACATCGGTAGAGTTGGTTGTGTGGTTATCACTTTGCCTTTGTGGTCACAACCATAAGAGTTGTGGTTCGCGAATCACGCTTCTTCGTTGCACAAATTCTTCATTTCTTGCCCAAATTGCTTACTTTTTGTCTCGTTTTCTTCATTTCTACAAAATACATAAATATAGGGGGTTAGACTTGAAAATGAGTAAGAAGGGTGCTTAGTTAGCATCAAAATCATGAATTATACTATACTTTGCACTAATAAAAGCTAACCTCAAGCACACCAAACAAATACCCCAAGACTTAGTATTTAGCTTGTCCTCAAGCAAAGAAATAACATACTTTCCTTATTCACAACTAACAAATATGTTGAGTGACAAAGAAAGATAATGAATGATAATTACTTCAAGGATGTAACTTTCTTTTATACAGTCATATTAAAGAAACTTTGAGATAACCTTTTAAAAAAATAATAGATTGACCATAAGTTGAATCTACCTAAACCAAAGTTCTCAAGTGTGTGTGTGTAGTCTTCCCACTCTAGCCAATTGCAATTCAGATGGAATTAGATGAGCATGAGTGGAATGGAATCTCACTACACGGAGTGTGTAATGCCCATAGGCTTGTTTGCATATCACTCTCCACTAATTTAGGCAATCCACAACACTTAGGATCAACTAGGTCTGGAGTATAGCTTGTAATGTATGGTTTAGGTAAAGGTGGTTGAATAAGTCATTTAGGCTCAAGTTTACCCAAGACATACATATTCTATTTTTTCTTCACTTCTTGTTCATCCTTTAGCATATTGCATTCTTCACAATTGATCTCCTAGGCTTTCCCCCCAAACTTAACTATTTCCATCTTTTTATCACATAGCTCCCCCAAAACTTGCATGATTTTCACCATTTTCACAAGAACATTAAGAGCTTTATTTTTCCTAGATTACAAGGCATAGAGTAGTGCAATGTTCAACCCCTTTAAACTTTTTACCTACCCCATGTAGTGAGCTTTAGGTTAGTAACTCCCAAACCACTGCCTTTATGGTATTAGGTGTAGAACACCTCTAAGAACTTACTTGCTCAAGGTAGGAGGGCTACAAGGTCAAACATACTCCTCCTTCAATTGTTCTTTGTGTTTCTTTCTTTTTCTACTTTTTATTTTTATTTTTTTTCTTTCTTTTTCACTCCCCAAACCCCTCATTCCATTTAAAAGCACACCCACTTCAACCAAACTCCTAATTCACACTACATGTATTCACAAGATATAACATCGAAGGCAACATGTTAGAGTAAACACGAGCTTTTTGATTGAAGGACATTCAACAACAGGGGATAAGGGCCTCATTCTTGGCTTTTCTTGAAAGAAAATGGCTAATATGGCTTAAATTTGGTGAGTATGGATATATTCATAAAAAGGTTAGCTAGAAAGGTTCAACTGGTCCAAGGATGGCCTAAATCAATCCTTAATTGTCGTGTTGCCTAGGATTTCACCTTGAGTGATAATTGAAAAAGTTCTAAAGTCTCAAGAGAACAAAATATGAAATGGTCACCTAATTCTTCTCTAAACCAAATAAAATTTACCAAAAGGGTAAATGACTTGTGCTAAAGATACTAAGAAATAAGTGGTTAGGTCTACAACTATGTGGCCAAACCATTATGCTTTACATTCAAATATCTCTCATTTTCTTCTTGTGAAAGAAGGTATGATCATTATTCATCACAGACATCACCATCAATCCCAAAACAAGCTCAACCGAAATAAAAAACAACCTAAAAATGAAAAAAAAAAACCTAAAAATTGAAACATTTAAAAGTAACTAAAACACACAAGCAACAAAAAGAAAACGCTAAAAAGGGATATTTGAAGTTGGAAAGTTTAAAAACAAAGGGACACTCCCCAATACCCCCAAACTTAAAATATGCATTGTCCTCAATATATGAGATATGAAAGTTAAGAAGAGAGGACTCCCCTAAACGATCAATTTTGATAAACGGGCCTCCCAACGAGGTGGGTCTTGATGAAATTCCCTCAATAAGAATCAACTTCAATGTCCTGAAAAGAAAACTAACAAACACTAAAAAAATATCAACATGCAACACATACTAAAACTAAAAACAATTAAAATACTATATGAATAAAATCCTATTTTTGCCTCGGGTTGCCTCTCAAAAAGCCGTCTGCTTTTAGAGTCCAACTAGACTCATGGGGAAGTTTGAGAGCTTGATGGCCCTTCATCCATCATGGCCAATACTTCTTCTTCATCCCCATCGCTTCGTGGAGGATGGAGCTCTTCCACCGCATTTTGCGATGTAAGCCCAAAATCCAACTCTTTGATCGGGGAAAGACGGCCTTAATTTGTGCCCTTCGAGAGTGTCCCTCAAGGATTCAGAGGTGCAAGCTCAATAAACAGTAGAAGTGATCTCTCTATCCCCGCATGCAAATGCAGCTTTTCATTTGTAAGTTATATGCTGGGTGGAGGTTGAACTCGCTTTTCTCCTACCAATACAAGGTCATCTCCCATGTTCTATATCAATCCATGCTTAACTTGTGGCATTGGAAGATGTTCCTTTTAGATGACACTTGTCAGTCCTCCTTCCATGCCCAAAGTCACAAAGTCAATGGGGAAATTGAATTTGTCAATCCCAACCAAAACATTTTCAATTGTTATCCATAGATATTGCTCTTCAACTTGCCTCTCTTCCACTAATAACTATTCCTCATTAGCAAGTTCATTCTTTTTCTTTTCAACCAATGTCGAGTCTTGGATTTCCTCCTTAAAACTCAAAGGCACAAATTTACATTCCCTTATGTCCTCATCATTTTTAACGCTTGGAGTGGCTCTTGAATATCGCCTCCTATAATGCATAGCTAGTTTCCCACCGGATTTTCTAAATTTTTCATAGAGCTTTTTATTAGTGACTTTATCTTTCATTTCGCTTCCCATGCATTTTCTCCTTCTTCATCTCATTCAATAAGGCATAAAATAGCTCTACCGTTGTTGGATTTTTCTTGATAATTGTAACTTGAACCTCCTTTGATTTTGAAAAATTTTGACTTCCATAGGAGAAATCCTCATATGTACTCTAACCCTAATGATAGTAGCTCTAAGACAATGTCAGGTCAAAGTAATGAACATTGTATCTAGATAATGAGGCGCCCTTGAGTTTGTTGGTCAATGAGGTTTGAGAGAGCGTCAATCATTTTCTTAAGTGAGCATAGGCGCTGATCTATTGTTTCAATGTTCATTTAAGTTAAGTGTAAAACCCAGGAAAAATTCAATTTTTCTGAAAAAGGGTAAAACGGTAATTTGGGTTGAAAATCGAAAATTTTCTAGATCTTAGATGAAAAAACGGACTTCACCGTTGAATTCATCTCACGAAATCTAGTTAACTCATCGAATTTCGTTTCGATTCCCAAGACGCTTTTGAAATTTCACGTTTTTTCGAGACATCGGTGATTACATGGCATGACATGTGGTGCACTTGTGAATGACTCATATTGAGCTAAGTGTCAAGTGGAGGAAATAATGGGAAAAATAAATTTAAAAAAATAATTAAGAAAAAAGGAAAAGAGGAAAAAAAAAAGTAAAAAAAGGAAGGAGAGGAACATACGGGAGAGAGGAAAGAGAGAGAATTTTTTTTTTTTTCGCTTCTCTCTAAGATCTACATAAATCGGACCGTAGGTTTTAGTTGGATCAAAAGGAAAAGTCGGTCCACACATCGAGAGCCAAGCTGCAGAGTTCAAAATCTGGAGTTTCACAAACTCAAGAGGTAGGAATTTTCCTACTTGGTTATTTCTAGCCTAAAGGCCACTATGCTTGGGGTTTTTCTAGAGGTCATGAGAGACCGTAAATTTTTGGCCCCAAATTTTGATCGGGTGTAGGGAATTTTTAGGGAATGCCGGACTGCTTTTCAACAAACGGGGATTAATTTTCGTGACTGCTATGACAAATCGGCCAGATTTTCGAGACTATTTTCTCAAGCAAATTCCGTTTGGTTTCGATCTGACCGATGTTCAGTAGACAGGGTGTGTTTCTGTGGTATCATAGTGCAATTCTATGACTTAACCGTGAAGGACAAAAAGGTGTCCTTTATATGGGTCCGAGATTCGGGGCCATTTATGTGTATTATTAGAAAAATAAATATGTGGTTAGGTGTCAAAATCATGTTAATATGTAAGCCAAGGTGTTGTATTAACATGGAAATTATGATGAATGGAAATTATATGTAGGAAATATAATTATCCGGAATTTATAAATGTTGCATGTAGCATGACATAGCATGAAATGGCATGATTGCAATTCATATGCACAATCATCACATGACATGGGTGTGTGTGCATGGGTATGGTCATCCATCATCAGCGTTGATGAATGGGTAGTGAGCTTGTACTTTGGACGATGTCCAATAAATGACTCATGGTTCAAATCATAAAGTGAAATATAATTAATGTGTGTTGGGCAAAGCAAGAAGGGGGTCATTAATCCCCTCAGGTGAAAAGCCTGGAACATGGGTGTAAGAGATCCGCGATGTGATCCGAAAAGTTCTGTATGAGTGTAAGAGACCCGCAAATGTAGTTTCAAAAGTTATGTTGCTCAAAGAACATTACACGGTCATGGTTATCACATAGACTTTCGACCAGGTGGATAAGAGTCGCGATTGACTGAGATTAGTTGCCCATCGGGTACTTACATTAGGTACCGTGAGCCGGTAAGGGCTCCTGTGATATGTGTGTCATTGGTGCTACTGACGATTGTCACACTCTAGCAGGCATGTGTATGGAGCCGTGAGTGACTCGATAGGCATGAAGACATTCCATATGACATACTACATTCATATGTGCATTTTCACTTGATGTATGGGTTGGTTTGATCATTATATGAGCACTTAGGTGGGCAGTGACCCTTATAGGATATTATCATTACTGGGCTTTGCTCACTCACTGTGGGACCCTTCGTGCAATAAAATGCAAAGCGGTCAATTCCGCATTCAGACCACACATACGAAGAAAGCCGAATGTGGCTTTGACCATATTTTGTATATGTATATTAGAACGATCGCTTTAATATATCATTTGTATAAGAGGTATAATTAAACTCTCTTGTAAACATATCACTACACAGTTGCATGTATAGTATTCGTGGTATGGTTGAATTGTACAAAGTGGCTTATGACTCATGAATGACTAGGTGTATATCGAGCCCGGATTGGTCATGTGATGTATTATATACAAATTGCATTGATGTAGCTGCATGCAGGAGACTATGGCCCGATTTTGTTAAATTATAGATCCTGATAAATGGGACAAGATGGTGTGGCTTCGGGTTACCCGACACCCACCGGTTTTCGCAGTTGATTCCGTTGTCAACCCGACTCCTGGATAGGTGTCAACTTGCATCGAGTTTTTAGTTTGTGGATACCCAGTGGCTCGATGGACATAGCCCCGATTAATACCGTAGCATAAGGTTCAAGCATTACCGTGGCTTCTGAAGGGCATGGTCCCGATATAAGCGCCATAGCTTGGTATCGTGAGTTTAGGGTAAACGACACTAGGGAGCCTGATGTGGGTATCTACAAGTACGGTCCCGATGATAGGGGCTGCCTTAGCTAGGTATCAAGAGCCCAGGTACATGAGCAATCGAGGGCTGATGGGCAATGGGTCTAGATCATGCATTATCAGGTGTTTTTGGTGTTTTCAGGCTAACATGCCAGGTGATATGTGTGTGATTTGTGTGAATAATATACATGGTAGATTGTATATGGAACACTGTGGTCGCAAATGCAACTCAGGGGTTTGGAAACGACAAGCATGATTATGTAGGAATGGTTATTTATTAGTGTTTGGCATTATGCACCAGTAATGTGATAAATGAAAAGAGAGAATCTTAAATTGCTATCTTAACTTGTGTATATGGCAAGTCGAGGGCGCAAACGTAGAGGTTGTCCACGGAGTAGTAGCCAACCACCGCCTGGCTTTGACCAGTAGGCCTTTGTAGCGGCCATGGGTGCTGCAGTTGCTGCCATTGCTCAAGCTAGTGCAGCTGGGGGTTAAGGGGGGCCATGAAGCAAGGAAACATGACTGTGCTCAAATACGTAGCCAAGTTCACTGAGTTGGCACGTTTCGGATGACTATGTGGCCACATATATGGCCAAGGTGTGGAAATTCAAGGATGGCCTGAAGTTGTCCATCCGGGGCAAGATTGTAGGATTTCTCCTACAGGACATGGACTCTATGGTCAGGACCGCTATGGCCATAGAGAGAGAGATAGAGGATGCACAGAGCATCCAAGATGCAGGTGCTAATGGCAAAAGGAAGGAGGATCAACCTTCTTCAAGTTCGGGAAAGAATCATAAGACTTATGTTCCACAAGGATTTCAGGGACGGGGCCGCGACCATTAGAGCCAAGGCTATATCAGGGCTCTTGGCCAGCTAGGACCGATGACATGTTTCCATTGCCATCAACCTGGACATATGAAGAGGGTTTGCCCGCAGAGGCAAGGATCCCGGAGTTATGAGACACCATAGCCCCTGGGCCATCAAGTGGGACATGCAGACGTTAGCTATTCTCCCATCCAAAGACAATATGGAATCGATATCAGTCCTAGGGTGCTGCACAAGCACTTACTATTTTACAAATGGGCCATATGGGCCAGAGCATGGGTCGAGGTATGTCCAAGACTTCCAGGTCGGTACTTTAGGGACTCAAGGGCATGTCTACATTGTGGTACCGCAGACTGAGCTTGTAGATAAGTTTGATGTACAAGGTACGTTTCGACTCTCACATTTCTAGATAAGAGTGTTTTTTAAATGTGGATGCATCATATCTGTGGATTATAAATTTTTGCATAATGTGTGAAAAGTCTGGGGCTTGAGGTCAAACCTGGAAAAGTCAAGCAGATTGAATTCTCCCTAAGAACCAGGGTGAGTGTTGATCAGATATGTCAGGATTGTGAGCTAGAGATCTTAGGGATCCTACTCATTATGGACTAGAGGGTCATGGAAATATTAGATTTTGATGCCATTCTTAGCAGGATGGGTTGACGGCATACCGAGTCGTCATTGATTGTGATAGTAGGGGGGTTACCGCCTACACACAGGACGTTATTGTGTTACGTTTTAGAGTGAGAAGCATGATGCTTTACCCGCACTGCAAGACTCTAGATGGAGTGGGATAGTTACGGTCACAAGCAGTTTTACCATATGTGATGAGGGGAGACAGGATTCAGTCTACCTCGGTGGTTTAAGTAGTATGAGGATGTCTTCCTGGGATGGAGCTACTGTGATTATCTCCCAACAGAATGTGGACTTTATCATTGAGTTACACCCTGGTACGTTGCCCATTTCTATGACTCCTCATAGGTGGCATTGGTTGAGTTGTAGGAACTCAAGGTCCAACTACAAGAATTGTTAGACAAGGGTCTTATTAGACCAAGCACTTCACCTTGGAGTACTCCGGTTCTATTTACTAGGAAAGATGTCAAAATTCAAGTGGAATGACCTGTGTGAGAAGGCATTCCAGGAATTGAAAATGAGGCTTACTACAGTTCCTATTCTAATAGTCTCGAATAGGGATGGTGCGGCACACAAGAAAACTCATGATGCCTCTAAGGACGGATTGGGATGTGTCTTGATGCAGTCCGGGAGGGTTGTGGCTTATGGTTCCAGACAGCTAAAGAATCATGAGCAGAATTACCTTACACATGATATGGAATTGGTGGCCATTGTCTTTGCCTTAAATATTTAGCACCACTACTTGTATGGTGAGAAGTTTGAGGTATTTTCAGACCACAAGAGTCTGAGGTATATCTTCACAATGGGACCTCAACATGAGGCAATGCAGATGGATGGAGTTTTTGGAGGATTATGACTTCACTTTGCATTACCATCCTGGTAAGGAAAATGTAGCTACGATGAGCTCGCCGGAAGTCAATGAGGGAGTATTGGCTAGTGTAGCTTCTCAGAGTGGCAGATGTTTGAGATCAGAGATAGTTTAGACTGTGAGTACCGTGATCAGCCTCGTGAGCGTGGAGGGAGTTTGGTAAATACACCATCCCCATCGAAAGGTGGCAGATTGGAGTCCTAGGTCGACGCAGATATCATCCATTAAGGACCGGGTACAGTCAGGTACAAGTGAAGAAGGTTGGGCCATCCACAAAAATGGTAGTCTTCAGTAAAGGGGACAGGTTATGGTTCCCCAATTGACCGACCTAAGAAAGGATATCCTTCGGGAGTTCCATTGCCCTGCTTGATGCACCTGTGTGGCGTAAAGAGCAAATCGAGATCTGCCGCAAGATTATTGGAGGGAATGAAGCGATGCATTGAGACGGGATCTGACGATGTCTCACTTACACCACGTCAAGGCTGAGCATAAAAACCAGCAGGCTTACTCCAGCCACAGAGGAAAGGGGGTGAGGAAGTGGAGCATGTCACGATGGATTTTATGACGCACTTGCTACGGAAACAGCAGAGGCATGATGTTGTATGGGTTATAGTGGACTGGCTCACTATGTCGGTACACTTTCTAGCAGTGCAGATAACCTTCACACTGGAGGAATTCTTCTAGTTATATATTCGTGAGATTGTCCGCTATACGGAGGCCGCCTCATCATACTCCGGGACAGGATCCTGATTTATGGCACACTTTTGGAAGAGTTTCTTAAAGGCCATGGGGACACAGTTAACGATGAGCACAACATTTCATCCTCAGACAGATGGTCAGTTGGAGAGGACCATATAGATTTTAGAGGACATGCTGCGAGCATGCTTCCCGGATCTTAAGGGTAGCTAGGAGGAGCACTTACCCTTAGTGGAATTCGCCTACAACAAAGTATCGGGGGTGTGAGTATATAGGGGATGGCAATCTATGAGGCTTTATATGGGGAGGCCATGTCGATCCCCGATTTTTGACAAAGTGTGGAGAGAGTTCCATCACCGGGTCCTGATCCGACAGAGACACCTCGTAGCGCGGGTTTGATATGTAAGCGCCTTTCTACCGCTCAAAGCCGGCAGAAGAGCTTTGCGCCGACACCTGCCGACCCTAGAGTTTGAGGTGGGTGATCATGTCTTCTTAAAGGTGATGCCTAAGAAAGGAGTGGTTAGGTTCGACAAGCGGGGGAAGCTAGCGCCGAGGTATATCAGGCCCTTCGAGATACTCGAGAGGGCAGTACGCTTATATCGATCACCGTCACTTGGCTTATCGTGTGTTCCACGCCTTCATGCTCCTAACTATACCTTAGGATCCAAACATGTAGTGGATTAGGGGAGAGATTATTGTTGATAATCGATGGGACCTTCGAGGGAGTGGACCAAAGGCGATCTTTGGATAGCCTGGATCAGTTTTTAGACGCAAGACCTATACAAGAAAGTGTCAGGGTACACTGAGGAGTGTGGAGGAGGCAACGTGGGAATGCGAGGACACGATGCGAAGCCAAATATCCTTTCCCTATTTGAGGACTAAGGTGCATAATCTAATATTTGGGCATTATAATATTATCAGATATGCATGTGTTTCAGGTGTGCTAGTATGTGTGAATTTCGGGAGGAAATTATGTTATGGGGAAGAATGTAAACCCAGAAAATTTAATTTTTGAAAATGGTAAACGATAATTTCGATTGAAAATCGGAAATTTATAGATCTTGGATGACTAAATGGACTTCACTCATTGAATTCAGTTCTACGAAATCTAATTAATCCATCGAATTTTGTCAGATTCCGAGATAGTCGGAATTTCACGTTTTTCAAGGCATCGAGTGTCAGGTGACACATGGCATGACATGTGGTGCACTTGTGTGAATGGCTCACATTGAGCCAAGTGTCAAGTGGAGGAAATAATGGGAAAAATAAATTAAAAAAAAAGGAATTAAGAAAAAAGGAAAAGAGGAATAAAAAAAAAAGTCAAAAAGGGAATGAGAGGAACAGACGAGAGAGAGGGAAAGCGAGAAGAGAGAGAGAGAGAAAAATTGCTCTTCTCTCTAAGATCTACGGAAATCAGACCATAGGTTTTTGTCGGAGCAAAAGGCAAAGTCGGTCCACGCATCAAGAGCTACGCATGGGTACCAAAATCTTGAAGTTTCGTCAAACTCCACGAGTTAGGGAATTTTTCTACTTGGGTTATTTCTAACCTAAAGGCCATTTAATGGCTTGGGAATTTTCTTAGAGGTCATGAGAGACCGTAAATTCTGGTCCCAAATTTTTGGGACTGGGTGTAGGAATTTTTAGAAATTTTCGGGATTGTTTTTTAACAATTCGGGCTGAATTTTTGGGACTATTTTCGGACAGTTCGAGATTAATTTTCAGGACTATTTTCGAACAGTCTAGAAATGATTTTCAGGAATGTTTTTGAGCAATCTCAAACTGTGTTGAGGTTTGGTTTCGATCCCCGGACTGATGTCTTCGGGTTTTGTGGTATATTTTAGTATCACAGTAATTCGGTGACGAACCGTGAAGGGACCAAGAGGTGCCCTGTTTTATATGGGTCCGAGATTTAGGCCATTTTATGTGTATTGTTAGAAAATTAAATAATATGTGGTTGTGTGTCAAAATCATGTTAATATGTGCTTGTGTGTTGTATTAACATGGAAATTGTGATGAATGGAAATTATATGTAGGAAATATAATTATTCGGAATTTATAAATGTTGCATGTAGCATGACATAGCATGAAATGACATGATTGCAATTCATATGCAAGATCATCGCATGACATGAGTGTGTGTACATGGGTATGGTCATCCATCATTAGTGTTGATGAATGGGTATAGTTTCGCATTTTGGACTCCATTGTCCAATAAATGACTCATGGTTCAAATCATAAAGGAAATATAATTAATGTGCGTTGGGCAAAGCAACATGGGGCCATTAATCCCCTCGCTGTGTGGAAAAGCCCGAACATGGGTGTAAGAGGACCATGTGTGATCCGAAAAGTTCTGTATGGGTGTAAGAGAATTGCAGCGTAAGCCAAAAAGTTATCTTGCTCAAAGAAGACACACGGTCATGGTTATCACATAGACTTCGAGTTGTGTGATAGGAGCCGGATTGACTCGGGATTAGTTGCCCATTGGCACTTGCATTGGGTACTGGTGAGCCGGTAAGGGCTCGGTATATGTGTGTCATTGGTGCTACCAGTGAAGGTTGTCACACTTGGCATAGGCGTGTGTAAGGGAGTCGCTAAGTGACTCGGGATATGGGCATGAAGACATTCCATGCATGACATACGACATTCATGTAGACATTTTCACTTGGATGTGTATGGGTTGATTTGATTATTGTATGAACACTTAGGTGAGGAGTAACCATTGTAGGAGATTATCACTACTAGGCTTTACTCACCCCGTCGTGGGACCCCCCTTTCAGGTACAGGTCAGGTACATGCAGCTGACCCGCATTCGGGACCACACATATGAAGAAAGTCGAATGTGGCTTTGGACCATATTTTGTATATGTATATTAGAACGATCGTTTTAATATATCATTTTGTATAAGAGTGTATAATTAAAATCTTGTAAACATATCATTACATAGTTGCATGTATAGTATTCAGGGTATGGTTGAATGGGGCGTAGTGGTCGCTATGACTCATGAAATCTCTGGTATATTGAGCCCGGATGGGTCAAGGTGTGGATGTATTGTTACATGTTGTATTTCCTTGATAGAGCTCCTCGTATGAGAGACTCGGTCCGATTTGCAAATTATAGATCCCGATAAATGGGACATGATGGTGTGGCGTCGGGTTACCCGACACCCACCTGCTGCAGTCGACTGTCATTACCCGACCCCGATGTGTGGGTGTCACATTAAGCACCTAAAAGAAAAATAAAAAATAAAAGAAAAAATGAAGTATACAAAATACAAAATAGAAATAAAAGAAAATAGAAAAAGAATTTTTTTTTTTAAAATTAGCAAATTTCTTTGTCAAAAAATATCAATCCAAACCAAACTATACCTTACCTGGTAAAGACACCAAAAAGTTGTTAAGTTGTTGGCGTATTGATGAGTCTAAAAATTAATTTGATTTTTAATCCATTTTTCTGAGATTATTACAAGATAATTGTTGATTCATATACAGAAACCTGGGTAATTTGATCAAATTTAATTTTTCGTGAAAATACAGAAGTTTAAAATCCCAAAGAAAAGCCGAAGAATTCAGCCTGAGAACAAAAAGGAGGTTGCAACTAGGAAATGAAAGTCATGACAGGAGCTCTTTATTCACTCCAGGTCACAACATCACCAAGACCGCTTAATGAAGTTAAACTAAGAAAATGTGGTTGAGATGAAGGAACTATTCAAGGCGTAAGAACCCGAGGTCGCGACCGAGATGCTGATTTGGGCTTTTCTTTGAGAATTCCATCCTGAGTTTTTTTTTTGGGACTCGCCCACTTTCTTTTGGACGCTATAAATAGACAATGTTAGAATAGTAAAGTAGCCCGTCTTCACTACCCGTAAAAGGGAACAAAGAGGAACTCATGCATAGTTGAGAATTTTTTTTATTTTCATTTTTAAAATTTTTTCAGAAATTCTTTTGACGGAATATGCTAACTGTGTGCGTAACGATTAGAGTTTAAACTTTATTTATGTTATTTTCTTCTTAAAATTACCGGGCCTGAGGTAAATTTATGAAATTTAGACAAATTTGAATTCATTTTTTTCTCGCCATTATGGCTTATAGTGGGCTTTTTGTAAGTGATCGATGCCCATTTTTAATCGTAATGCAATAATTGGAACACGCTTCATTGATTTGAGATACGCTAGTTACAATCTTTTCGCAAAAATCCTGAGAGTTATTCGTGGTAGGATTTACTTGCTGGGTGTCATGTTAATCGATAAGTTCCTAAATGGTAGTAAATTTGAATACCGCTTAAGGAGTGTATCTTGCTCGATTTCCAGATGCTCGCGTACACATAGGATGGAGACTCTCGAGAGCCGAGATATTCTCTATGGGTATGTTAGACTACCATTGATGAACTGCTGAGTTTGAAAGTTCATTTTGATAAATACCCCATTCGCTTCATAATTGAAGTCGAGGGAGCATTTAACAAAATAAACAATCGTAGAGTTCAATTTCACCTAAAGAGAAGTTCCGACCTGTGGTTAGCCGAGATCTAATCATGGAAAGGAGGAATCAATAGATCTCGGGCTGACGAGCACCAATTAAGTGGTAGAACTTTTTCAAAATCTCGAATGAAAGCAAAAGATCCAAGTACCATCAAGAGATGGGTATGAAGTATCGGTAAAGAAAAATACCTGCATCTTGCAAGCGTGAGCGCATACAAGCAATCGGGTTTGATCTTGATTTCGAGAGAAGCAAGAGCTTATAACTAGTGAATGTGGAGAAATCCAACAACAACATTTAGGCAATCTTAGACAAATCTAGATCCATCAATACAATAGAGCAATGTACTTTCGTGTAGGAATTGATTGTTTCATTGTAATTCACTGATAGTTTTCTGCTTTCTCACAGAAATGATTAGATCCAAGATTTTTGTTCTTTATTTTTGGTTGTTTTCTATGTTATTCCATCTATTTAGTAAATAGTCTAGGATTTATTATTATTTTAGATAAATCCAATTATCAATTTCTTTTAGTCCAAATAGCATAGAACTTCAAGAGTTGGGGTGATTGATCTTAATTTTGTAACCAGGGGAATGATACCTCGGACTTACATTCAGATTTTTACTACTAGATGACCCGTGGTACTTGTAAGGTCATAGACTAAAACCCAATTTTTAAAATCCTAAACATCAAGAAAGATTTATTTAATCAAGCAAATTTATCCAGTGACATGGGTGCAAGAGAAGTGTAAGGCCTTTGTAACTATGTGGAATTTTTGAGGGTTTTTAGTCTATATAGAAAAGGCAAACAAGTTTTATGGTGCCGCCGTCAGGATTGAAAAGGAGTGGATTAAATAGGATCAATATTCTAACAAAAGAGGGAAATGCTAATCGACATTTTATAAAAGAAAAGAACAAAAGCAGCCTTTACAAGCAATACGCATTAACCACTCCATTTCAACAAGCCATGTTGAAAATAATTCTTTTTTTCGACTACTTATTAATCTCGAGTGTTTCACTTCAGAAACTTTAATGCATAGGAAACATGATTGGTGACCTCGTTAATAAAGAAACACCGACCGAAAGAAAACACTCAGGCTTGAGAATGACTAAAAAGCAGAGAAAGCAGCTATGGCGTATGAGAGACATGACCAGACGAAGCAAGGACAAGAGCCGAAGGCTCCACATCGCATTACCAATGGAGGATTTCTCGAGGCCTATCATTCAGAGAATATTCTCGCAATCGATAGCTCATCAGGATGCAACACTCGGAACTAAAGCCACTTTGATAACAACAGTAAATAACATCATTTCACCGCCACTCCTAATCGGGCGACCCCAACGAGCACCCGGTAGATTTCTCAGATGGAAAATACAAAGGAAGTCGAATGGTGTGAGGTCGTAAGGTGATAAAGCCGCATCTCTTCCCATTTTCCTTAAGAGACATAGTAGCCACATGGTATAATTCATTACCATATGGTTTAGTTGATACTTGGGAAGAACTGGTGCAAGCATACTAAGCGGTGCTCTTTCCATCTCTCAAATTCTCCGAGAGAAGAAGAGAAATAATAGTGTTCCAACAGGGGGAAGATGAGAGCCTATATATAGCCTGGGAGATATTCAAGAGGCTGTTGAAAAGGTGCCCTATGCATGGAATTGATGTAAAAACCCAGATGGATATAGTATATCATGCCTTAAATGATACATCTAAAGGCATCATTGACGCTTTGTGCTGTGGAGCATTCAAAAGAAAGAGTGCTGAAGAGGCTAGGATCCGAGAAGACCTAGCCAAGTGCACATGAAGGCCCATCCGAAGCCATAAGGGGTAACAACAAAGGAAAAAGGTCATGGAGTTGAGTAAATGACAGCTATGGAAGCAAAGTTAGATGCCATCATGCAATACTGTGGATGGAAAAATAGGAAAGATAAATGCACACGCTTCAGTGAAATAGGAGCAAAGTGAAAGAGAAGCAAATGAGAAGAAATGTTTAAATACCAAAGAAGAGTGACGCTTTATGAGGCCGAGGAGGCTAAGACGTGGAATGAACCAAGAAATTACACTGCCAAATCCTAACTCGCCCACACATTACACCAAGATTGAGGAATCATGAGAATTTCTATGGTGGAGGCACATAAGGCCCAAGGCATGGACATTAATCCTCAATGTGGATATCAGTGAGTCACCATGTCCTCCAAATAAGAAAGATCAAGGTGAAGGCAAGAATGACTATCAGGGTCATAGGAGGACTCAACCATTTGAAGAACAAATGTTGCAGCTCATGGGGGACAACAAGAGGCTTATACACTTCCATGAATAGAAACTGTCTGACTTGGAAGCTTTCAAGTCTGATACTCAAGTATTTTAGAAGAATACAAGTGCCTCATTGAAAAAACTTCAGACACAAGTAGGGCAAATGGGTCTTTAGTAGCTAAATCGTGAGCAAGGCACATTCTAGTGACACTCAAAGAATCCTAAAGGACTCCGCATGGCGCCTCGCTTAAGAAGGGTAAAGAAGTGGGCAACAATAGCAAGAAAGAAAGGAAAGAAGAGACTAATGCAAACAAGAAGAACTATAGAAGGAGATAGCATGATAACCAGAATAAATTAAGGAAGAGCTGAGCGTAAAATTAAGGAGAGAGTACCAACATACACCTACAAGTGCCATTTCCCGCAGGCTTCAAGGCAAAAAAGGAAGACCAGCTTTCTAGATTCTTAGACACTTCAAGAAGATAGAAATCAATATCCCATTTGCGCAGGTAATCAACCAAACGCCTAACTATGCAAAATTCTCTGGAAGGGATACTGGAATAAGAAAAGGAAAATAGCCAAGGAATAGTGAACTATGCCACTCACATAAATATCCAGCAAAAAGCTCAGCAAAAAATGAAGGACCCAAGTAGCTTCACCATCCCCTACTCCATAGGGAAATATGAATTCAAGAAGGCCTTATGTGATTTTGCATAGTATAACTCATGCCTCTATCGCTGGTAAAAGGATCAAGCTCAGAACTTCTACCCCAACAACAATCACATTGCAAATGGTCGATGTGATCAATGGCACAAACTTAAGGTGTTCTTGAAGATGCTTGTCAAGGTGGGAAATTCATCTTCCTCGTGGATTTTGTTATTATGAAGATGGAGAAGACACCCAAGTTCCTCGCTGCCAGTAGTTAATTTTTAGCAACAAGAGTCGCTCATAGATGTGCGCAAAGGTGAACTCGACACTAAGGGTGGGGAATGAAGCGTTGCACTTGTAATCTTAATAAGAGCTTGGAAACACCCTCGATGTAGATGCGCAGTTGTGGTGCGGTCAGAGAAAAAAATAGCCTTCTAGTGTCGAGTTGAATTCGAACAGATTTCAAATATCTCATCAATGAAATTAGATGAATTTTCAATATCTTGAGAGTATTGATCGTGAAATGTTGGGTTTCAAATTTGTATAACAAAGAAAACAATCTCGAGCATGAATGAACACACAAGATGATGTGATGCAAAACAGTGATTTAAACCATCGAGAGGAAACTAGTGCGTATGGGTTAATATTTGAAAGAATTGCCAATATTTGAATATGTTTTCTTAGAAACTTAAAAGAGAAACCAGTTATCATATTAGTCGCATTACTAAATCTCAAGAATGTAAGATGCCGAAATTCGGAAAGTATAAGGAAGCTATTGTTTGTCAATCGAGGATTTGAAGGTATCACCTCTCCATTTACGCACAAAATATTGTCAATGATAATGCAAAACTTTCTATTGAGCATCAAAGGAGGCTGAACCCTGTGATGAAAGAAGTTAGAAAAGAAGTTCTGAAATGGTTGAATGCAGGTTTTATATATGCTATATCATATAGTTCTTGGGTGAGCCCAGTACATGTGGTTCCTAAGAAAGGTGGATTCACAGGATCGAAATGAAAGAATGAATTGATTCCACAAGAACTCGTGACAGACGGAGGGTGTATTGATTACAAAAACTAAATACCGCAACAAGAAAGGATCATTTTCCTCGCTTTCATTAATCGATACCGGATAGGCTGGTAGACACCCTCACTTTTGTTTTCGATGGATACTCCGATATAACTAAATTGCCACAGAATTCTATGACAAAGAAAACCACCTTTACATGCCCATTTGGTACTTTTTCTTTTGTGAAGAATGCCATTTGGTTTGTGTAATGCTCCCGTACATTCCAGTGATGCATGATGTCTATATTTTCTCGATTTTGCGTAAGAAGTTACGGAGGATCTTCATGGATGATTTCATGTTGTATGGATCCAGCGGAAATGCGCTTCCTTAGCAATCAGACAAGATTTCAAAGGTGCGTGACAAGAATCTAGCTTCGAATTAGGAAAATGCAACTTTACGGTTACGTATGAATTGTCTTAGGGGCACATGATTTCTGAATGTGGCTAGAAGTAGACAATAAAGTTTCAATTATAAGAAACTGATATCATCACTACAAAGTTAAGGGAATTGAGTTTAGACATGCCGGATTTGCTTAAGATCGTGAGATTTCTCAAAAATTGCTAGACCATTATGCAAATTGCTGGAAAAAGATATTAAGTTCAATTTTGATGAATCCCGCTTGCACTTTTCAAGAGATCAAATCCGTGACTAGCTTCGAAGCTCCCATCATGGCAAAACCGCATTGAATAGAGAATTTGAAATCACGCTATGGATGCTAATGATTTCGCAAATGGAGTCAGATTGGGACGTAAAGTCGAAAGGTATTCAAGGCCATACTATGCCAAAGAAGCTCAATTGCTTAAGGAAAATTACTCTACTAATGGGTATGAGATGTCGATAATAGTATTTGTATGTGAAAAATTTGCTTACATTTTGGGGTCCCATGTTATTATGCACACTGATCATGCATCAATTAAATATCTAATGGTAAAAGAAAGAAGCAAAGCCAAGACTGAATGTGGGTATTGTTATTACAGAATTTGATTTTAGAAATAAGATGACAAAGAAAGGCTAGGACACGTGATAGCCGATCACTTGTCAAGAGTGGAGAAACCATGTACAAGAAGAAGAGCAGAATAGCAGAAAAACTTTCCAGATGAGCAAAGTATTCCAACCACACCCAACCACTTGGTATGTCAGATATTGTGAACTTCTTAGCTTCAGGGAATTATGTCACTGTAATCTCAGCCTACCAGCAGAGAAAAAGCTATGACCGATAGAAGCGTGTACTACATCTGGGATGACCTACTGCTATTTAAAAGAGGAGCTTATTTGATCATCAGAAGATGTGTACCAGAAGGTGAGCAAAGTAAGATTTTACAGGAATGTCATGCATCACCATATGGAGGACATTTTGCAGGAGACAAAATAGCCCACAAAATTCTTTAGTCTGTATTTTATTGGCCTAATGTGATCAATGCCAAAGAATGGGAAATATCAGCAAAAGGCATGAAAATGCCCCTGTATAATCCCAAAGAACTATCATATAGAATGGGATTTTTATATATCTTTCACCTTTTATTTGGAAATATATACATACTCCTAGCTGTGGATTATGTGACGAATGGCTGAGTAAACAACTTGTCCCAAGAATGATGCTAACACACCAGGATTTTTACAAAGAAATATTTCAAGCAGATTGGGGACAATCGAACTATAATTCGTTGACGAGGAAGCCACTTTGCAAATAAAGTGTTTGACAAACCCAATGGGCAAGATATGGTATCAAACACATTACGAGCTCGGGCTTATCATCCTCAAACAAACGCGTTCGAAATTTCCAATAGTGGAGACAAAGAAAATCTCAAAAGACTGTATTCCACGTAAGAGATCGGGTCTCTCAAGCTTGATGATGCACTCTAGGCATACAGATCGCTTTAAAATTCCCATTGAATGTCCCCATACAAAGCCATTTTTGGAAAACCTTGCCACCTTCCTCTCGAGCTAGAATATAAAGCTACAGGCCATCAGAAGCTAAATTTGATTTCAAGTGTTGTTAAAGAAGAGAGGCTACTCCACCAAATGAATTGGAAGAGTTGAGGAATGAAGTCTATGATAGTGCCAGAATCTACAAAGATAAACCAAAAAAATGGCATGATCAAAGGATTTTGAGGAGAGAATTCAAAGCATGAGATCAGGTCCTGTTATTCAACTCTAGACTAAGACTCTTTCCAGGGAAGCTTAAATCAAAATGGAGTGGACCATATACAGTAGTATCAAGTAAAAATTTTGGGGCAGTGACACTTAGAACCAGTAATCATGAGGAATTCAAAGTTAATGGTCAGAGATTAAAGCACTACCTTAGAGGAATGCACATGGAAGAATGACTCTTAGTTCTTAATGAGAAATTTGAAGAAATAAATACAGAGTGAAAACCAGCCTAAAGACTAAAATTGAGCAGCTTTGTGGAAGGCAATCCACATAAGTTTGTTTTAAGTTTTTCCCATTTTACTTTTTGTGTGAAAGTTTTGGCCAGCTTTGTGTAATTTTATTCATTATCGATTGAAGAGTAAGTAAATATTTTTTTTCGCTTTACAGACAGAATGTAAAGAGGAATGATTTGATAATCAAACTTCCAACTGGGCAAAAGAGACAAAAGGGCGTATACTTTTCTTGAACTTATTTTGAATTTCATTCTAATATAGAATGATTGAAGCCTGGGGGAATTTTATTTTATTTTTGTGCGAAATTTCAACTGATGCATAGTGAATGGATTTAATAATATTCGAATGATGAAGATGAAATTGTTGTATTTGTTTTGATTGGATTTGGTGAATTGAAATTGCTGAAAATTTGATTGTTCAGGGAGACCTAAAAATTTTTATAGTCACAACATCAATTCATAAGTCGCGACCAAGAATGTTGGACATTGAAATAATAAATTAGAAAAACAGGTCACAACAGTGAGATTGAGGTTTTGACCACATTGCAGGTCGCGACAAAAAAAAATTTAGATCGCGACCAGAATTGTCCAAATCACAATAAAAATAGGTTTTAAACCTTTCATTTTGGGCGTTCTAGCAATAAAAATAGGATTCATTGAAAATCATTAATTAAGAGACTCAAAATTTAATGTCGCGACCCCCCATATTGCAATCATGACATTGAGCCCAACGTCCATTCCAATTTCCATTCATCTTTAATTCATTCCAACTTTTCCACTTCTGCATCCATTGTTTTGAGTCTTAAAACCCTAAGCAGTGCACGAACCGGTACCCACTCGCAAATCTTCACTCATGTGACAAATCAAGGCGAGCATACAAATGTAATAAAGCCGATCGACAAAATTATGCGTGAAAGTGTCGAGAAGCGTGGAAGAGGTTCGAGTTGGAACCTGACACAGGGAAAGAAATCAATATCGAGCGAGGCATTGGAGGAAGATAGGCACACAAAGAGAAGCAATAGAAAGAAAGAAATGACAAGACTTCGTTTCAAAGTTGCTCAGATTGTGAATAAGATACTATTTATTAAAGGAATTTGTGTGTGTGAAAGGGGTTTTGGGAAACTTATTTCCCCGTTTTGGAGGTAATAGAAAGGAGTTAGGGATTCTTAATGTGAGCACAAGGCGCCCCGAGGATTTTGGCTCTTGCCGGGAGTTTATCACAAATATGGTGGGAATGAAGGAAGGTCGAGTTTATGTGAGGGGTGTTTGGGTGCCTTTTGGGGATAGGCGGATGAGTAAATTTTTAAATTGAGAGAGATTTAAAAGCCACTGGTCAGTATGAAAGTTGGTAGAAAAATCGAGCTATGAAAGATCTTTGAACTCTGTTGATTGGAGAGAAGGAAAATGGGAGGCCCACGAAGAAGAACCCCCACCACTTGCCAATCAAGGGCAGCCCTCCTTTGAAGAAGCAAAGGTACGGTTTTACTTCATACGTTGCACGTAGTGGTTCCTACAAAACATATTTGCTCAGTCAGGGAACAGGAGGCCATCATTTTATATGCCTTTTTGAAAGAATATAAAATGAACATAGGAATCCTAATTGAAGAGTCCATCAGAGGCTATCACCACAGTAACAAGAGAGGGTTGATCCCTCACCCTACCACTATCACCAGACTTTGTCTCTTGGCAGGGGTGAAGGGAATGTGGGAAGAAGAAGAGAAATGCCCTCAGTCTCCCTGACCCTAACTGGAGTGACAAGGGGACCCAAAAGGAAAAAAGGCATAAAGAAATATGTATGGAGTAAATGGCCCGACGAAGCAGAGTACCGATTAAGGAAAAAATGAGACAAGAGATGAAAGGCAATACCAGAAGACATCCATCCGGCGATGGCGAGAGAAGCACATTTACCGGGATGAACCCTTTGAGCCATTTCATATCCTGAGTGCAGGCACTTACCTTCGCAAGCAGAGGGATCAAGGAGCAGAGACGATAACATAGAAATCATGGAAATGCTTCGATCAATGAAGAGGGAGATGGAAGAGAGAGAGCAGAAATGGGAAAAACAGCAGAAGATTAGAGAAGATTTTGTAGAAGCTGCAGCTAGAAAGAAGGATAAGATGTGGGAGCAAAATTGGAAGCTCAGAGAAGAAGAATGGAAAGAGGAGCTGCAGAGAAGAGAAGAAAAAATGATTGGAAAAATGAATGCAAAAATGGAGGCATTTTACTGCCAATCCAATTCAAGAGATCTGAGATCTTCTCAGCATGCGAAGAAAGAGGAAGCGAAAATAGAGGCTAACATGCGGAAAATTGAGGGGCTTGAGTATCACCTTTATGGAGGAAACGAGTTTAAGGAATTTGAGAAATTAATGAAGGATAGAGATCAACAGCTGGAGGACAATGATGTGTATAGGAGAAAAATCTGGTTGGAGAGTTTGGAATTGATCAATCAAAATTTGTCCAAACTACTAGAATGTATTTCTGAGTTAGAAGGACCGAGTTAATCGTGGGAAGAGGCAAGACACACTCATCAGTGCAGTGCAGCTAAACAGTGAAATATATGCAAAAGGCAAAGAAATTCCCCCTGCATTCGAGAGACAAAAATTTGAGATGAAATTTCATAAGTTTGATCCCAACGTGGCTAGTTTTGATGTAGACCCTCCTAACATTATACCTCCAAAAGCCTACAAAAGAAGAAAGGGAACCTAAAAATTTTCCTAGCATGTTCTCAATCTATACATTCCCAAAATTTTAATAGAAATCCATTTTGCTCATCCAAATTGTCCTGTGTTTTATTGAATTTTCATTTGATAGTTATTCTCTTCGCTTGTTGGATTTTGTTTGCATTGTTGAATGAAAATTGTTAATGAAAAATTGATTGTTGTTTAATGGATGAACATGACTTGAGAAATTGTGTGTTTGTGTCATTTACTGTTAATGTGCCAATTATGAGTGCCTTGTCTGTACAAGGATCAAATGACCAATTCTGTTTTTCTCCCAAGAACAAAAATGGAGGAAAAATAAGAGCATAGACTAATGTCTGGAATGTCAGGGGAGTTACGACCTGAATGTTTAAGAATTAAGTTAGATTTCAAGGGTGGAAAAGGTTATCTTGAAATAGCAAAAAAATGATTGAAGTGTGTAAATAAGCAGTGAATCGATCCTGAGTCTTGAAGAAATAATACTCTTGGTCAACAAACTCATGAAACTTTAGGGAAAAATTAGGAACATCTTAAGGGAAATTCATGATTGAGTCCATGGTCTAGAACTTGTTGTTATGGACAGGCGAGAATCTTAGGTAAGAAAGCGATATGAAGTGATAGAGTGCATCCTTGGCGGTTTGCAGGCTTTTTCAAACCTACCCTCGTGTATGCTAAAGCATACACTCTAGTTCATTCTTTGAGACAAACAAGCCTTGAATTCTTCAAATGACGACAAGCGAAAACCCGAATCCCCTTCCTTACGTAATCCTGCGACAAAGAGCCTAAATTATCCGGTTTTCCGGCCCCTTAGAAAGGTCTGCTGTGAGGAAGAAACTTAGTTTGGGGAAAAAATATTTCCAAATATTTGTGGTAGGAGGAGAAGAAATAACTGAAAGATTAGGGAAAAGAAGTGATGAAAAGGGAATAAGTTTTGTCTTGTGGCTTTATTTCCTTTGAGCAATTAAGCTCGTAGGAGTGTTTGACACACAGTACCTATTACCAGTGGTATGGGAGTTTGCCAGCTAAAGGTTCTCTAAGGGTGATAGAAAGCCTAAGAGACAAAACATTGCACTATTCCGTCATTAGAAAAACGAGAAGCAAAAGATTTCTGGAAGCGAGGGAGCGCTGAATAAAGTGCGAGTGGAAATCAATGCCGTAAAGATTTCAAAAGATATGAATCGGGCGAGATTAGGAGAATCAACAAGTACAAAGAAGAAAAGGATGAAGGGTTTGAAGGCGATAAGTACCAAGAAAAAGAGTGGAAGCGGGTGATTTACAACTTAAATTTTCCCGTATCTACCCAATTACCTAAGCTGACGTTACAGGCCGAAGACCTCTTTGATCTTGAAGGTTGAATTTACCTACATTAGTGGAGATCAATATGAGAAAAACAAGCCTATGGGACTTTGACCGAAAGCGTAAGAGGCTCCCGGAGAAGATTAACTAAATTCAACATGAAGATGAAAATGATTGAAGACCTGCACACTCACACAGAGAACAAGACTTGCTGAATAAACTGTTTAAATACATTATTTCATCAAGGAATTTGTGATAGAAGTAGAGACCATTCCTTTTTCTTCAATCGAAATTGAAATTTAAAATAATACTGATATCTCCTATTTCAAGTTAGAAGGTGGAATAAGAAAGAATGTGATGTGAATCAGAAAAATGTCCTTAAAAATTTAAGCTTAATTGTTTGAGGACAAATAATTCTTTCTTTTCTTTGCTTGGGGACAAGCAAAATTTTAAGTTTGGGGAAATTTGATGAGTCTAAAAACTCATTTGATTTTTAATCCATTTTTATGAGATTATTACAAGATAATTGTTGATTCATATACAAAAACCTAGGTAATTTGATCAAATTTAAATTTTTAGAAAAATACGACAAAGCGAAAATTCAATGGCATTTGGAAGAATTGCTGAAGAGGAACAAAAGGAGTGCAACTAGAAATGAAAAGAGAGTCATGACGGGGGAGCTCTTTTATTCAATAATTTCGAGTCACAACATCACCAAGATCCAGTTAATGAAGTTGTGACCAAGAAAGTAATGGTTGAGGCGAGAGGAACTATTCAAGGCGGGAACACGGTGCGACACAGGCAGTGATTTGGGCTTTCACCCCGAATTCCACAGGTTTTTTGGGATAAACCAATTTCTTTTGCCGATTATAAATAGACGATTAGAATAGTAAAGTAACCCCGAGTCTTCGCTACCCGGAAAGGGAACGAAGAGGAACTCAGTGTATAGTTTATAGTAGAATTTTTTTATTTTCATTTTTTTTTATTTTTCTTTCTTAAATTCTTTTCTGGATCTGAATATGCTCTAGCTGTGCGAGAAGCTTGATTAGAGTGTGAAACTTTATTTATGTTATTTTATTTCTTAAAATTATTGCTTGAAGTTTTATGAAATTTAGACAAATTTCTGGAATTCATTTTTTCTCAGTTTCATTGGGATTATAGTGGTTGTACGTGATTGATGCTCCATTTCTTTGTCGTAATGGAGTAGGTACGGAACACGAGTTACCAGCGGATTTGAGAATCTGATTAGTTAATCTTTTACGCCAAAAATGCAGGAAAGTTATTTGGTGGATTTACATGCTTGGTGTCGTTTTTGAATCGATAAGTTCCCAATGGTAGTCTAGAATACCCGGTTTGGGAGTGTATCTTGCTTTCACGATTTCGGGGATGCTCTGCGTGACACATAGATGGGGTCACGAGTTGAGAGCATTCTCATATGGTATGTTGGAGACTACTGTTGATGGTGCTGAGCTCCCGAAAGTTCATTTGATAAATACGTTCGCTCATAATTGAAGTTGGAGGGCATTTAACAAAATAAACAATCGGAGTTCACCTCAAATCTAAAGAAGTTCTCGACCTGTGTTCTTTGAGATGCAATCCAAGGAAAGGAGGGAGGCGTGGCCTATTTCTATTGAAAAGATGAGGATGAGCCGCAATTAAAATGGTAAGAACTTTTGCAAAAATCGAGAATGAAAGTAAAGATCTGCGGAGTCATCAAAGATGGGTATGAAGTGTCGAGATGGGTATGAAGTATTGAGAAGAAAAAATACCCGAGAGATCTTGCAAGCGGCTTGAACATACAAATGCTTGGTTTGATCTTGATTTCGAGAGAAGCAAGAGCTTATAACTAGTGAATGTGGAGAAATCCAACTGCAACATTTAGGCAATCTTAGACAAATCTAGATCCATCAATACAATAGAGCAATGTACTTTCGGTGGCCAGATTGTTTGTTTCATTGAATTCACTGATAGTTTTCGTTTCTCACAGGAAACATATTAGATCCAGTATTTTGTTCTTTTTATTTTTGGTTGTTTTCATGTTATTCCAGTTTCTATTTTTAGTAAATAGTCTAGGATTTATTATTTTTTTAGATAAACTTTCACTATCAATTCTTTTTAGTCCAAATAGCATAGAACTTCGGTAGTTGGGGGTAATTGATCTCTAATTATTGTAAATCTCTGTGGGAATGATACTTGGACTTGCATTCAGATTTTACTACTTGAATGACCTGTGCACTTGTAGTGTCATAGACTAAACCCAATTTTAAAATCCTAAACATCAAGAAAGATTTATTTAATCAAGCAAATTTATCCAAAGTGACATGGGTGTAAGAGAAGTGTAAGGCTCTTGTAACTATGTGAATTTGAGGGGTTTTTAGCCTATATAGAAAAAGGCAAACACGTATCGCCAAAGACTTGTTAGGTCCCCAGCAACGGTGCCAAAAACATGTTACTATACCCGCAAGCTCACGGGTCGTACGAGTAATATAGTGGACTAAATAGTCCAGATATCGATCTCATATGGAAGATGTGGTTTTAATGCAAATTTAGTATCCAGGCTACTAAAATCGTTCACTATTTGAGCGACTCAATGATTTAGGAGTGATTTTGTAAAAACAATAAAAACAAAACAAAACAAAAACAAAATGCTTTGTGGCGGAGCTTGATGAGTAAACCGAAGGAGAAAAAACGACTTAGAGAGGAATTAGGGTTGGTTATCTTCATTGATGTCTAAGGATTCATCTAGATAAGGCCCAGGTTGAATGAATTTTGGCTTGAATCGGTCCAAGGCTACAATACAAGGATCCCACTTTCGTGTTCCTTGTATTTTCTCACACTATCCACCTATTCACAATTACGTTCTTCTAGGTCGATAAGGCGATACTTTTCAAAGGTAGTTTTACCTCGGGATCTTTATTGGTCATAGTTACATCCTTGCATTAGAGCTACCCAGACTAAGCTCAAATTGGTCACAGTTACGTCCTTGAAATCCCCACTTAATACATTTGGTGTCCCCTCCTAATGAAATTCGCTTAGTACTAGACCTTTTGTGTCGCCCCGATTCTCGAGGGTCATTTTTTATTTTTATTTTTTAATAAGCCGCAAATTCGGTAGAAAACAACCTTTTTATTACAAGGGCATATGAAGCCTGGTGAAACCTTACCAGAACTGTATTTCTTATACAAAATGAGTTTAATTACAACTCTACGATTTCTTTTACATAAATAGAAGCGGGTTTTTCACCCAAAATTTTAGGAATCTGAACAAGTCTCAAATCGCCATTTTCTCGACTAATTTTGAGTTTCTTTGTTTGCGAATTTATGCACTCATTTTGAAAAAATAATTTTCCCACGGCCGAAGGGTGAGCCAAAGCCCATGAGAGAAAGTCTCATACGAGACTCGCTTACTTTAAGTAGCCTCCTGATACCATGTTCGCGAAATTCATACCCATTCAAGTAAAAAATTATACAATTTTCTACATGAATACCATATATCTAACCCCATGCACCACGAGTCCTCACCTAACTCCTTTATATGCATTTTGCCATGTATGAAATTATTTACGAAAACAAAAGGTTTTGTTTTAGTTATACTCAAGGGATTCGTTGGACCAGGACTGATAAAATGTTGGGATTACCTCAGAAATATATATATATAACCCATATATATATATATATATATATATATATATATCTTTCTTAATATATATATATATACATAGTATATTTAGACGGAACTCGATAATACTATAGACTGACCCTTGGATATATTTCATTTGAAGATGGAACTCAGATAGTACTATGGACAACCCTCAGGTATTTTCATTTTGAATGGACTTAAATAGTATTGTGGACAGCGCCAATATTTATTTAGTGAGACTCTAATAAATGATGTGGACTACCCTCCGATATTCATTTGGGACGGAGACTTAGATAAAAATTTGGTGGGCGACCCCTTCAGAGAAAGAAACCGTTGACCATGATATGCATTTCACACCCGACATCGCGCGATGTCCCACGCACGTGAGATATACAAAAATCCCCTACGCGACATTATTCATTTTAATGCATGCATACAACAAAAGTTCACCTCTGCATGTTATATATAATAAAAACTTAGACAATACAAATTGAATTTTCTATCCAATTTCATTACTATTTCTGACATGAATTCTACATTTCAAGCTAAAATCTATGATATAAGTGCTTGCATGCATACTCATATCATATGTTTCTCAAAAACTGACATGTTATTCTATACAAATACAACATGTAAGTGGAATTTTTCCACTTCTCACAGAAGCAAGGAACAATAGTACACAAAAAAAATCGGCATTCAACATATTTTCTAGTAGGACAACACTTTTAGAATCCATTGCGGCATCAAAATCACCCTGAAAATGTACATGGTTGCATTCAAATTATTTGAACAAGCCCCATCATTGGGACTGAAAACTCCATGGCCTAATGAAAGGCCTAGACTAAGGGTCTCCCAAGTAGGAAAAGACATGTTAGAGTGTAGACCAAACTCTTCCTTTCACTTCGTTTCTTCAACTGTTTCTTCGTTTCTTTTCTTCGCTTTTTCCTTAACTTTCTTATTTCTTTTTTTCTCTCTTTTATTTCTTTCTCTCTTGTCTACGAATAGTTTGAATTCCACCTCAGAACCACTAAGTTCAGGGTTTGAGTTAGGTGAACACCTACAGACAAGTTTGACACATGGCCCTTTCTTAAGCCATGTGTTTTCCATCTTAATCCTATCCACCCCAGTCATACAATGCATTTTAAGGGCATGACACTTGGCCACCATGTTCAAATTACCCAGCCTTCAGTACCACATGGCACATGTTCCCCTATGCCACATGTCATCCTGTGATTCACCAAAATGCTTCAAAATAAGTGAAATTCCGACTGTCTCAGAATTCAATAAAATTTGGCAGCGATACTGAATTTGTGAGGCATTCTAACAGGCTGATCCATTTTCATCAATATCTAGAAAAATCTCATCTTTTCCTTCAAGACTATTTCAGCAAATCACCGTTTTACCCTTTTTTTTTCTGAAAATTTTAAATTTCAATTTTTCACGGGTTTTAAACCTTTCTAATTCCCTAAGCCTCTTTAACTAAGTTAATTCAAATCTCGATTAATTGATTCACTCCTTAAGAGAATCAGAACCAAATTTTAGGGCTTAATCCAAGCATCACCAAGGATACCCTAGTAAAAGGATCAAAGATTTGATTCGCAGCATGTCAATTAACCAAAACCTTAGTATTCCAAGTATTAACACCAAAATACAACAAATCAAGCATAAAACATCAAGCAGACTAAAGATTAGAGGAATCAAACACGAAATCTAATAACTTGACCTGGCAAATGCTTAGCCTAACATTTCATTCATCAAGCTCTAAATTCATATTTGTCCAACAAACATAAAACTTCAAAAATTGAAGAAGGGGAAGAGATAGAAATAAAAAACTGAGTTTAAACTGCAAATGACTTCAATCCTTAGATCCAAGCTAAAATCCACACTCCACGAGGTCGTGCTTCCCAACAATAATCAATTATAGACCAAGTTGTTCACAAATAAAACCTTCATCTAAGAAATCTACAGAAAATCTAATCTAAAAATGGAACAAAGCTTGAAGGGGGAAAACCCTAGAAGAGAGCCTCCCTCTCTCAAAGTTCAAACCCCTAAAAATGAGTGAAAGATCCTTAAATATGCCTTGAAAAATGGGCGAAATAGTTTAAAAATAAAAATAATCTAAGTACAAAAGCGTCGCTGGTTGCGACCATAACTGCCTTGTGGTCACGACCACACAGAAAGTTGTAAACCAACTATTGCAGGAATAGGGGTTGTGGTTGCAACCACACCGAGAGTTGGCTGAAAACATGTTCTATGGCCGCGACCACAATGAGAGTTGGCTGCGCAGTCACTTCTTGACTTTGCCTTGTGGTTTCGACCATAAGTGTTGTGGTCGTGACCACAGATTCTTCCTTGCACATATTTTTCATTTCTTGTCCAAATTGCTTGCTTTTCGTCTCGTTTTTTTTTTGTTTCTACAAAATACACAAATATAAGGGGTTAGACATGAAAATGAGTAAGAAGGGTGCTTAGTTAACATCAAAATCAAGAATTATACTATATTTTGCACTAATAAAAGCTAACCTAAAGCACACCTAATAGGGCTTTTAGAATTCATCCACCTGAAAAGCATAAGTCATCAAAGAGGAAGCCTATTGGGTTGTAGTAGGAGTAAGTAATTCATATAAATTAAGTACTATAACTTTTAGTTTCATTTCTTAATTAGTAATCTAGTACAATATGACTTGCAAATAACTACAAAATATGTATGTATAATGATTTATTCTTATGCATATAGTGTCCAGTACAACCAGACAGTATTGAATGTGGATACTATGTGATGAGATATATGAGAGATATCATTACTGATCAAGGATGTCATACATTAAAGGTATATGATGATTTATTGATTTTCAATATATAAATTTTTTCCTTATTTTTCAATATAATTGATGAAATTGTTAATTTACTCTTTAATAGTTTCATGGGAAAAAATTTCAACAAAGATGAGTTGAATGAAGTACGACCTGAATGGGTGATACTAGTCACTCAACTCATACTTTCTTCTATTTGATAAGCTTTAGGGATACCTTTTTTGCATGAAAGCATGAACATATTTTGGTATATCAAGCAATCACTTATGATGAGGTTCATATTTTGTCTTTCTCTTTTTAACCAAAGTGTAGTGAAAATGGGGTGTTTAGTAGAATCAATTTAAAAATTAGTAGTTTTTCTTCCACTATCATGATATTTTCTAATTTTCAATAATTCAGACAAGTTATTAGTGCATGCATGACTCATAGGTATCTAAAGTGAAACTTTTTTTGTTGAAGTTAGACGATCTTCCAACTTTTGCAACAGTTTATGAACTATTGTGATACTAAAGGTATTTTCCATAAGGATATCAATTTCATTATTATTTTTCATTCCTATTAAATATTTAAAAAGGTGGTATGTAGTTGGAACTTTATTATTTTCATATAATCTTTTGTTTTTGTTTTCAACTACAAATTTTTTTTGTTGATGAGTGAAGAAAACATGAAGATTTCTATTTTTGGCCTCAATTTATTATGATAACATTGTAAGTTACACTGTCACCCTTATAGAAAATATTTTTTTTTCTACAACTGTAATTAATTATAGTTAATCTCTTTGCATGTAGGTTGCATTTTGGGAAATTAACTTTGTACTTATCAAGCTACCATGAAGCAATTTGTTGGAGATCAAGGCACCATTGGTTGGATGTAAAAAAAAATGAAGAGGGTTAAGGGAGTGAATGTTAAAGTTAACTTTTTTTTTCTTATGACATGGTCTTGGTTGAGAAATACAAGTTTCTTATTTGTGGATAGAAACTAAAATTTTGGCATGTATTGGAACATCTTTGTTTTCTCATGTGGATGCATTATAATCACATGTGAAAATTTATATGAAAAAAATTAATAAATCAATATTTAAATTAAATTGTTATCTTCTTTGAATGTCATTATAATAAATAATATGAGATTACTAAAGATCACTTATGAAAGTGTGCTTCTTGAGCAAACACATCCAGCGGGGGTTGGTTCATCTCTATATGAAACACATCTTGTTGTAACAAAACAACTCACAGCTATTAAGTAGAGTTTTAAAATATGCCTTTTTTTTGTTCCCTTCTTTCCCTTTCCCCCTTTTTCATGCATCCCTTATGGGAATAGATTGATATTTTTTGTGTTTGTATCATTCCACATTTTTTCTTTTTAAGATAATTTGATTCCAATTTTATATGCTACATAATGGGAGAAAGATTGGTGCGCTCATTCAGCTTATTTGCTTTATTTTCTGATTAACTTAGATTTTTTTAAGTACTTCCTCTAATTTGTTTCTTAAAAAGAAGGAACTAAAAAAGCTTGTTGGGAGTACAGGAATGAGGGCAAAGCACACAAGTCATTCAGAAGCTTCACGGTGTTTATCATGCATTCATGTGATTATGAGAAATCAATTTAGATTGATATAATAGTAACTTTATAATAAAAATCATATATATATATATATATATATATATTCTCAAATCATCTTTCACATAAAAGTTAGCAAATTTTAACTCAAATTGGTAAACCTCTATTGATATCAATGAATGTTAGATTGGTTAAAATTAACTTCTCAACCTTAGTTTACATATTTTCAAATCGGATTAAGTTGGGTTGAGGTCAACTTAATGTTACTGATTCCTGCCACAGTAGGTTGAGCTAAAATCAACAAAATTTATACACCCCTGAAAGTTCTACTATTTGCACGTAGTTAAGCTGCTGCGGTATAGTGGTCTAGGATCGAACACGGGGGATGAGTTTCATCCTAAAATGGTTTGCATCGGTGCATGAAGGTAAGGCTTTCCTATTTGGACTCTTTGGAATTGGGTTTCAAAAGCAGTGGGAATGGTTTGAAAGCTGAAAATTGCAGCGAAAGTTAAAGGTGAAAAGTTAACTTTGAAGATTTGGAGTCACTAACTTGGCAAGTTAGGGCCAAGCAAATTAATCTCGGGTTTTATCCTCGCGTTATGACATGCAACCTAGTCCATGGCATAACGGATCTATATTAACTAGCAAACCTCACCCGTGAAACAACTCCTATTTGAGTCGATACAAGTAGCATACGATTATGGCCCCCTTTTGATTTAAAACCACAACATTTAATATCATCTCAGAGGCTCGTAAAGACCATCTAAAGATCACGAGTCTAAAGCATGGAAAGTATTAGCCAAAATCAATAACATTAAATACTTTATACAACCCCTAATTTGAGAAACCTAACATATAAATATCATTTTAGAGGCTCGTAAAGACCAATCTAAGAACAGTGCATCTCACCGAGCGCGCATCTAGCTTATGGAAGTATTGGCGAGTGTGAAGTATTTCAATGTTGTACAGCCATGTTTTTGAAAATAAGGGCCATAATGTCTACCTACCGTAGCTTTTAGTACAAAGGACAACATGCATATGCCCCGCCCTGAAGCTAAGCTTCCATTCCTCTTCAAAGGAGCAGCGAAGCATCTCTTAGAGTTATCCATCCTCAGGGATTTTGAGCGAAAGGGGAGAAAGAAGAGAGAGAGAAGAGAGAAAAGAAATAAAAGCAAAACCTAAAATAGACTTTGTTACAAAAATAAAAAACTTACAAAAATATCTTCTCCCTGCAGTTGTTCACGGTGTTCTAGATCGTTCACACTTTCTTACAAAGAGGGGTTTATAGACCTCCTCGAGGTATGAAAATACCAAAAACCTATCAACTAGCTAAGTTAAAGGATAATATAGTAATACACACCAAGTTTGGAGGCGGTTTGGCATTAATTACAAAACATGACGAGGCATCAAATTTCATTAAATTTGAGGAATTTACTAACTACGCGAAATCAGACCTAAAATGAAAAATTCGCTAAGGCGGATAATTTCGCTGGCTAATGAAATTTAATAAACTAGCCGAAAATGTTGTGAGTAGCGAAATCAGGTTTTTTCGCTAAGGAACAGTGCTAGCGAAATTTGGAGTGGTCTAGCGAAATTTGGCATTTTCGCTAAGGTTGCGAAATTTTCGCAATCCTAGCGAAAATTTTCGCAACTCTAGCGAAAATCCTGTGATTATTCATGCCTCTTTGTCTTCATTGTTGAATTTTCTTCATTTTGCCTTGGTTTTCTCATTGAATCTTGGGCTGGTTGATGGCTGAGACTTAATTCCAACTTCATATTCATCATTTGATTCGAATTGAACTCGAGAGTGTGCGAAGCCTACAAAACAACCAAAAATACCTCCCAAATGGCATAAGTGTTACTAAGAAGACTAGAACACTTCAATTGGTATAAATGACACATGATTAATGCGCAAAAAGCACTCAAAACCTATCTAATATAGGGTTCAAGAATTACTTTTGGGCATTAATCACACCCCAACCAGCGTTGCTAGTCCCTTAGCATTGCAAAATAAAAGGAGATGCATGTGGTGATTTGCAAAAGGTTATGATTCAAGGGTTTATACATATAAACATTACCTTAAACTGAGAAATTGAAATCAAAGCTGTAAGCGTAACTAGAAGAATCAAAACCATAAGAAAAATTCTAGGTCAATATTGGATCCATAATTCTCAGCAGATTTCCACCTAAGTCTAATGATTCTTTATATAGCAGTTAAATAATAAGGCGAAAAATTGCCTCCTGACTCTTGACATGGCCTTAAGTTGTTGAACAACCTAGATAGGGATAGGATTACCTCTTCTTTCCTTTATTCATGTAGGGTCTGATACTTAAATCCGACTTCATAAGTAAAATTATGTGCTTGAGTCCTACGATGACTCGACCAATCAGGTTTAGGGCATCAGGCGAAAAGGATCATGACCGAAAGCTAGCCTTTCTAAAGGCTTCACCGGGACTCGAATGACTTGAAAATTAAGCACCCACAAGTCGGTATTAGACTTCACCCTAATACCCATGCGAACACATAATCGATGACTCCAGGCAATTAAGGCTTAGGGCATCGGGTTTCAAGGCTTTCACCGCCACACCCCTCGGACCGTGCTCGGGTTTAGCGAAAACTTCACGACTTTATTTTCTTTTCTTCTTTTCTTTTCTTTTTTCTTTTTTTCTTTTTCTTTTCTTTTTTCTTTTCTTTTCTTTTCCTTTTTGGAAGACAACATTGGTCAGCGCCAGGTAACACAAACCCTCTGGGTTGCCCAACGCTAAAGGCCAGAAGCACATAGCGAAAGAGGCACACAGTCTCCTGACTATTGGAACAGTAAGGTGCGGTGTGTGGTCTATACGGGGGAAATTTTCAAGTTGACATCTTTAGGCCTTGGCGGCCAAAATTTAATTCAAGCATGGGAATTTGTTCTAGCATAGAAGTAGAAAACATGATGATTCAATGTCAGTTTATACTTGATTCAATTGTTCAATTGAAAGAAAACATTTACACTAGCGAAAGGCCTGAAACATGATATACAAGATACATGTATATATATAAAGTGAATAGCTTTGATATAGCCAAATGGCTAATACATGAATACAAAAAGTAAACATAAAACTATCCTTTGCCTACTATGGCTAATACATAAATCCTAAACAAAATTAGTAGGCAGTTGATAAAGCTGGTAAATATACAAAAATGTAAAAGAAACCTAACCACCTCCTTTGCTTTGTGGTGGTGGTGGTGAGTGAGCTGAAATTCTTTGCTGGCGACGGAACATCGATGAAAGTGCATCGGTGGTAGGCTCCTCTCTGCAGGCGGGATCACGGGAAGACCGGATGGGTCATGTCACGAGTCGACATAGAATGGCCTTGGGCTGACCTGCGATCTGGGCAGCTGTAGTGATTGCGTGAGTGAGCGGATGATCCAATCACACCCATTTATCCTCTCTCGAGCTAGCATGGATGTACTCCGTTGAATGATGTCTTTGAATAGGAAGGCCGGAGTATCTCTTCATTTGCTGATGTAGTATATTGCCAGAGGAGATGGAGGTGAACGATCGACATGGGAGTCTCATACCTCGAGGCTCGAGGCGGTATATCATCATGTGGTGGTCCTCGACCTCCGACCGGTACCTCCTCCCCAGTCTGTGGTCGTATATGGAATGAGCGGGCATAGTCATAACCGGTGCCGACGCACATGTAGGCATCTGGCTCTCATCTCTGGCTGGGCTCTTTCTGGGAATCCCATCTGTAGGAGCATAGCATAGGAGTCTCGGCATCGGTGGTGGGATGCTCTTCGCTCAGGGCAGTCCTTAGATGGACCTTCTCCTCAAAGCGCAACGGGAAGCCATCACCCCCCATTTCAGGAGGGCTGAACCCGAAATCCCAGAGATCAGGTAAAGTGCCTCCCGGGATGGCCTCCCCTCCTCACACAATGCTGCGGAGAGACAAACAGTACGTAGCAAGTGGTCAATCGGCTGACATGAGGCGGAAGGCGCCTCTGTAGAATCTTTGGACGTGGTGGTGCCTGCAGGCCCAGTGCTCAGGACCATCTCTCTGTGCGATTGGGTGGGCTGAAGCTGTAACCCTCACAGTGCCCAGCGGTGTCGCAAATCGATGCTCTTTGATATATCGAATTTGGTGCAGTACACCGGGCGGTCATCTATCTTGGCTGAATCTCTAATGGACCGTGTCTCCTGGATGTCATGGAGTGTTATTTGCAGTGCCAGCTCAGATGTCACTTCTTGTGGTCGTAAGGGTAGGTAGAATGCTCCCTCGATCAATCTCATAGACTCCGTTATGCGGGGTCGACCCTCAATCTTGAGGACGTCATAGAATGACTCTGATGAAACTCTGCGGTGGGTCGTATGATATTCCGATAAGTGCCTAGAGCAGTGGCCTCGATCCTCGATCTTGGCGGCGGTTGAGGTGATGAAGTCGCCTCGGCGGTGGGTCTTGGAGATGGGAGGCCGAAGATGGTATTTCGCTGGTAGATGTGCGGGCCAGCAGGCCGGGCCCTCAACTCTCCTAGGTGGTACGGGAGATGGGGCCGGGGTCCCGTAGGGTCCCGATAACATCTAAATCCACGGGCTCCTCGGATCTTGCCTCTGGGACAGTGTAGTCTGAGGCGGGACCGGGCGGGGCCTCTCTCTCAGGCGTGCTAAATCTCACTCGAGGCCGAAGACGGGACCCACCCCGAGTACGAACCATATCTAATATCGAAATAAAATACCCGAAAAGGGCTCGACTCAGAAATATACTTATTGCATATATATATCTAAGCGAAGATCTCACGAAGGCTCTTGAAGTACTGAGTAATCAAAGCGACCGGGCTCCTTTGGCTGCCACTGTTTGATATGGGCCACTGAATTGAGCGGCGATGACTCGATGAATGATCGAGAAGTGGGGCGGGGCACCAACAAGCCCAGACGCATTTGTCTGCGGCAGCTGATGGCTCAGTTGTGGAGGCTCGTTGCTCGGGCGAGGCTCGGTCGGGTGAGGGCAACGGCTCGGCTGGTGAACGAGACAAGGCTCGATGCGCACGTGGAGGATGCTCAGCTGAAGGCTCGGTCGGAGTCACGGTCATTTGGGAGGCTGGGCTTCACGAGATTGGGGTGCAACACTCTGGTCAGTGTCGTCGAAGCGCTCGGGACGTGTGATGTGGTCGGCCGCGTGAGACTAGAGACTCGGGAAAAAGCCGCGGGGAGCTCAAAACACGGCCCAGGAGGGAGAATGTGATGGCATTCTAAACCAACCCCTCGAGGTTTATATAGCATCCAGCAGCGTAGAAGGGTCTTCTGCCAATTTTGCTATTTTTAAGCGAATTTAGCTCACACCAGTACACCACTACTTGATTAATTTTTCGAGATTAAAATGAAAATTAATATATTATTAAAAGTAAAATTAAAATTAAAAAGTTAGGAAATAGAATATATCTAATTATTTAATATAAGATAATATAAAATACCCACCAACTTGCTAAAAATGGAAAATGCTAAATTAAGAAACATACTAAAAATAGCTAAAAATGAAATTATTTAAATAAAAAACAAAATTGTTGAACTGCAATTTGGTTTTTGAGAACACCAAACCAGTTCAATTTATCAAAATTACTCAAGGAGGGTCAAGGAGGATAATCTCCTCAACCCCTGCAGTTGCCTGGGCTAATTCCATTGTGTTGGGTGACCAATTGTTGATCTGCTCCTCAGTGACGACTGTTGAATTGAGCAATTGGTTTGCAGTGGGTGTTGATGGCAAGACCAATATATCTTCATTTTCTTGGCTGATCACTCCTCGCGCTTCTTGGGTACTTTGTTTTCCACACTGTGATCAATTGAGCTTGACTTCGTGAAATTTGATTTTCAATTTCTAGCAACTCATGTGTTGTTCAAATGAAAGATGTTCAACTCCATGGTCATGTTACCAAAAGTTAATTGCATGACTCCATTCCGGCAATTTATTATTGCATTGGCAGTGGCCAGAAATGGTCTTCCTAAGATGATTGGTACATGGTTGGGTTCACTAGCAATTGGTTCGTGTCGAGTACCCTGAAAGTCTCTTGGGTAGTAGAATTTGTCTATATCTTCACTAAGACATCTCAACTATCCTTAGGAGTTTTTCACTGATCTATCGGCCAATGAGAGTGTGATGTTGGTAGGTTTAAGTTCTGGAACTAGCGCGCTATCTTGAATCTGACATTAGGTTCTGCGGCTCATCAGCGAGAGTTTTCTATGCAATTCCATAATATTGGCCCGGAATTGTGGGAGATCCGGGATCTTTGTATTTGACGAGGTATTTGCTTTGGTGCTTGACATGTTCAGTGAGAAATGCTTTCTTCTCAATGCCTAATCCCTTCTTGATTGTGCAAAGATCTTTCAAAAATTTTGCATAAGCAGGGACTTGTTTGATTAGGTCAAGTAAAGGTATGTTAACCTTCACTTGCCTTAAAACCTGAATGCACCTTGTTGAGTTGCCTTCTTCTTTCCTCTAAGTGCTTGTGGAAATGGAGGGTGGTATGCGTTATTTCATTGAATCCTCCTCCTAGGAGAATATGCTTTCTGACGCAAATTCTTCTCCTGCTAGATTCTTAAACAGGCTTTGGCATAGGTTGATCAACCTCTTTTCCACTTCTCAGGGTTATTATGGCCTTAACTTCATGCATTCCCAAATTGTTGGATGATCCTACCTCATGAATTCCCTTAGGATTTGGAACTGTTTGTGAAGGGAACCTCCCTCTTTCTTGTACCTCCAACAATTTGTTAATCTTGGTGATTGAATACTGTAGGTTATCAATTTTTTGGTTGAGATTGCTCTCAAGCCCATCTATTCTTTTGTTCAATGTATTTATAATTATCAATTCTTTGTACGGGTGCACATTGATTCCTTTTGTTCCTCAACAAAAGTTGCCCACCACCTTACTCAAATTCAATATGGCTTGCTCTCTTTGGAGAAGAGGATAGTGGTTGTTGGCAGCTTGTGAGGAAACAGCGAGGCTTGGCACCGGGGGTACATAGGCAGAGAGGATTGGTCTCCATGCGAGATTAAATTGATTCCTCCAATTGGAATTGTAGGTATTACCATGGAGCAGTGGATTGTTGTGGCTTGAATTGTCCTACGGTGTTTGCACATTCGACCTCAAGTCTTCAACTGGGGCCATAGGACCTTTGATGCACATTTAGTGTGTAGGGGATTGGTGGTGCAAGGATTGGGCCCGAGCGGGATTTTCGAATCCTTGCATGCACCTCTTGGAAATTTGTTGCCTTCAAGCTCCTCCACTTTCTAGCTGAGGTTGAAATCCCTAGCCCTCATCTCCCTATTTCTTGGTGCACATACATCCCACCTTTGATTGATGGTGGTCTCATCCTATCCGTTTCTCTAGGGTTAAGCTCATCCAGGCCCTTAGAAGTTTCAACCACGTAATTTAAAAATCAAGTAGCTTCATCCCGGGATGTTTGCTTAAAAAGAATCTCCCCACACATGGTTTCTAAGAAATTTGCCTCATGGCGGAGACCTTTCCTACATAGAGTGGTTCCACCAACATCAAGTGTCGAGCCCATGATGTGGGCATGCACTGATGGTTTCCATAAATCTCTCCCAACACTGGTAAAATCTCTCACCATCTTGAGCTGCAAAAGTATAAATTTGTCTTTTCAAATTATTGGTCTTGTGAGTGTTGAAAAAACTGTGAAGTGCACTGTGGCTCATTGATTTCTAATGGTTCTGAGGCCTCAATGAGTTGAGCCATATCTTGTACTTAATCGCTGGAAAGTCGATGGAAATGCCTTTAGCTTCCAGCGAATCCATGTCCGTCATACCTTGTAAGGTAGTGCAAACCTCCTCAAATCCCTAATGAGTGTATGGATTTTCATTTTCCATCTGTGATATGTGGGGAGTAGAGGTACCAAATAAGACCTCCTTGCTACTTCTTCGACGGGAGGAATGACTGGATGGGGCACTAACTCTAGGAGGGTGGATGTGATCCCTCATGGTTCTATAGGCATTTGGATTCATGGGGGTTCCTGGTTGGCTCTGTTGTTCCTCAGGTATGGGATCCATGGTATCAGTTGGTACACTAACCTCACAAGCTAGGTCAAGTTGTGTACTAATCCTATTCAATCTACAGTGTGTCTCTATCCTTTGTTGCATAAACACACATTCTGGGGTGTAGAATATGAGAGCAACAAATGATTTGCAAAAGATTAAAATTAACTAACATGATAAAGTGGCGGAAGGAAAAGCTGAAGGCTGAATCAAGCGAAGCAGTCACGAGTTCTTGCTAATTGCTAAAAGCGACGGGTTCACACACTGTAGGTTACAAAAAGAGGTAAAAGGTTACCTTCACTTGTGATGTGGATCTGAGAGTACTCTTCAACTTACCATTAGTAGTTTGGCACCATCCGTGTGGCTATGCATTTGGTCGTGCCACGATGGGTGAATAAAA
Source organism: Tetrastigma voinierianum (assembly GCA_016808115.1). Lineage (NCBI taxonomy): Eukaryota > Viridiplantae > Streptophyta > Magnoliopsida > Vitales > Vitaceae > Tetrastigma > Tetrastigma voinierianum. Next base: position 213,430 of record JAEQBH010002848.1, on the reverse strand, counting down.
TCAACAAAATTTATATACACTAAGTTCCCTACTCTTTGTACGTGGTGGCTACTCGGTATAGTAGTCTAGGATCGAACACGGGGATGGGTTTTCATCCTAAAATGGTTTGCATCAATTCATGAAGGTAGGCTCTATTTGGACTCTTTGGAATTAGGTTTCAAAAGCGGTGGGAATGGTTTGGCGAAAATTGCAAAGCGAAAGTTAAGGTAGAAAAAATTAGCTTTGAAGATTTAGGTCACTAACTTGGCAAGTTAGGGCAAACAAATTAATCCTCGGGTTTTATCCTCGCGTTATGACAATACAACCTATAGTCCATGGCATAACCGGATCTATATTTAACTAGCAAACCTCACCCGTGGAAACAGCTCTATTTGGTGTCACGGGTAGCATGCGATTATGGCCCCCTTTTAGTTTAAAACCTAACATTTAATATCATCTCGGAGGCTCGTAAGACCATCTAAGAATCATAGTCTAAAGCATGGAAAGTATTGGCCAAATCAATAACATTAAATGCTATGCAACCTAATTTGAGAAACCTAACATATAAATATCATTTTAGAGGCTGGTAAAGACCGTCTAAGAACAACGGTGCATCTCTCACCAGAACACTTTGCATCCTAAAGCATGGAGAGTATTGGCCAAATTGTGATATTCAATGTTGTACAGCCATGTTTTGAAAATAGGGCCATAAATACACTACCCGTAGCTTTTAGTACAAAGGGCTGACATGCATATGCCCCACCACCCGAGCTAACTTCCTTCCTCTTCAAAGAAGGAGAGCAGCGAAGCATCTCTTGAGTTGTCATCCTCAAGAGGGTGTTTGGCAGCCGAAAGGAAAGAAAAGAAAGAGAGAAGAGAGAAAAGAAATAAAGCAAAACTAAAATAAAAGACTTTGTTACAAAAAATAAAAGCTTCTGAAAATATCTTCTCCACAGATTGTTCACCAATTGTTCCCCTAGATCGTTCACACTTTCTTACAAAACAAGAGGGGTTTATATAGACCTCCTCAAGGTATGAAAATACCAAAAAACCTATCAACCTGGCTAAGTTAAAGGATAATATAGTAATACACCAAGTTTGGAGGCGGTTTGGCATTAATTACAAAACATGTGAGGCATCAAATTTCGCTAGAGGTACGAGGAATTTATTAACTAAGCGAAAATCACGAGGCCCTAACGAAAATGGAGAAAATTCGCTAAGGCCGGACGTAATTCGCTAGCTAATGAAATTTATTAAACTAAGCGAAAATGTTGTGATAAGCGAGAAATCGGGTTTTTCATTTAGGAACGATTAACTACTTGGTAGGTGGTCTAGCGAAATTTGGCATTTTCGCTAAGGTTGCGAAATTTTCGCAATCCTAGCGAAAATTTTCGCAACTCTAGCGAAAATCCCTGCATTGTTGATTCTTCACTGCATTGCCTCCTGTCTTCAACTGCATTGAATTTTCTTCATTTTGCCTTGGTTTTCTCATTGAATCTTGAAAATTTGGTTGATGGTGAGACTTGAATTCCAACTTCATGATTCATCATTTGATTCGAGATTGAACTCAAGAGTGTCACGAAGCCTACAAAACAACCAAAATACCCTCTAAATGGCATAAAGTGTTACTAAGAAGACTAGAACACTTCAATTGGTATAAATGACATGATTAATGCGCAAAAAGCACTCAAAACCTATCTAATATAGGGTTCAAAATTGCACTTTTTGGGCATTAATCAGTTACAATCATAGTTAACATCCACACAAGACCACAACAAGAAGAGATTAAAATTAAAATGATAAAAAATAAAAAAATTCTTTCTAATAATAACAATAAAAATAACGGAGTATATTTCTTGTACTTTTTTTATGACAGCTAAACACTTTAGTTATAATGTAGTAAACTGTTCCCACTAGAACCCATTCTCTCCTTATACCCTGCCTTTTTGATACATTGAATGCTCTACTACATGAGCTAGGCATGATGGACACCTTTCTTATACTTTTTCCATCTCTTTTATTCTTTTCCATTACTATAGGTTATGTTTCGTTCTTGGAAAATATTAGGAAAATAAAATTGAGAAGAAAAATAGAAGGAAAGAAAAAGGTGAAAAAAGAAAGATAAAATTTTCCTTAGTTTAGTTAATAAAAGGATAAGTCAAGGAAGGAAGGAAAAATATTAATTAATAATTTTATATATTTTATAAATTTTATGAGTGTTAAAAAATTAATTTTTAAGAATAGTTTCTATAAAAATAAATACAGAATTGTGTTTTTGGTTATGATTATGTTCTTGTTGAATCAAACAATTTAGGTTGTTAGATCAAATAATGAATGGACTCTTAAAATAGATTGCTCTTCTTCTTGACTCTTGTTTTCTTCACTATTATAAGAAAAGTAATAGAAAAATAAAATATAATTCTCTTTAATATTAATTTTTTTCTTAGTAATTTTTAGGAACCATGTTGAAATTAATATGTCTCAAATTCCTAATTAGAATTAATTCCTATTTGTAAAAAATATTTTATAGGGTAATTCTTAGGTTATTGTATTATTGTAATATTAGGTTTCCTTATAAAATAAGAAAAATTGTTAGGAGTATCAGTATAAATATTCTCGATCATGAGGGAAAAAAGTTATGAGAGATAGATGGACTTGTAAAGATTATATGGGGTATGTAGATATGTCAGGAAGAACGAGGATACCCAGTGGAGCGAGGGATTTCATGGCTCAGGGTCAATGAATAGGGAAACATGGGATGTTTTGGGAACCCAATTGTATGTTGTTCTACCTCTGTAATATTTTATATCGTATAGTGGAAAGATTCTCTCTCATATATGGATGTAGGCATGGTTGGCCGATTCACGTTAAAACCTCATGCATCTTTATGTGAGTTATTCTTTATCTTTTTGTTCTTGAATTCATATCTTCTACATCAAAGCTTCTGCTGGCACAACAATTGGTATCAAAGCCAAGGTTCAGACTTGGCCATGTAGGTCAAATCCTTGGATGTCCAACATAGGTGGTGAGCTCTAATTAGTTGCCAAAAAATCCATGGTTATGCTTTATTGAACGAGCAGTGTGCTCAAGATCTTCATGTATGTGTTGCTGCTCCACGATGAAGAGGAGTTGTCCTAGATAAGAGCAAACTCTCGAGGCAAGTGGTGTTTCATGTAAGGCGTGTGGTAGAATGCAATAAAATCCAAGGAAAATCTTAGGATGCAGAGAGTGGATGGATGGATGATCGTTTGAGAGGATGTTGTGAAACCCCAGAAAATGCGAATTTTTCGAAAAAAAGGTAAAATGGTAATTTTGGTTGAAAACCGGAAATTTTCTAGATCTTGGATGATAAAACGGACTGCGTCGTTAAATTCATCTCGTGAAATATAGTGACTCAGAAAAGTTTCATCGAATTCTGAGACAATCTAATATTTACTTCGCTGGTGATAAGTCGCCAAGATCTCAGTGGATGCCAAGATTTTTACGAAAAATCTCTAAGTCGTGAAATGGCTTGGGCTAAGTTCATTTAAAATAAAGTGAACTGAAAATAAATAAATTGTTTTGGGGTAGAAACGAACCTGAATGAAGTCATATGAACCAAGTATCCAAAATAATAATAATAATAATAATAATAAATAAATAAAAAGATAAAAGGGAGGTCAGAACGGACGAAGAGTGTGGTGAGGATTTTATTTTATTTTATTTCTTTCTTCGTTTCTTTCTCAGATCTATGGAAATTGGACCGTATGTTTTCTGGTCGTGGTCGAGGCAAAGTTGATCTTGTCCACGCAGCCGAGGGTTACTTACTGGTACCAAAATATCGAGTTTCTCGCCAAACTCCACCAGTGTGGGAATTCCTCCTACTTGTGTTATTTCTAGCCTAAAAGGTCATTTAATGGTCAGATTGGCTTAGGAGGCCGTGTAGTGCTACCGTAAATTTCGCCCCCAATTTTTTCGAACGAGCGTAGGGAATTTTTAAGAATTTGAGGCTGCTAAACAGTCGCAATTTCTCGGATCAAGCTGATAGTTCGTGTTATATTTTTGATTGTTTTCAATAGTCTCGACAGATTTTCAAGACTGCTTTTCTGCGCGCGGAACAGTTCGGTTCTCTGCTTTGATCTCGACCGATGTCTCATGGTTGGGGTGTGTCTTGCTATCCCTAATAATTCCTGATCAACCGTGAAGGGACCAAGAGGTTCCGCTTTATATGGTCCGAGATTTCAGCCATTTTTGTATGTTATTGCTGAAAAATTCAACATGCTGTGTGGGGTGAAAATATCATGTTAATATTCGCTTGTCGACGATACGGGATTGCAAGATGTTAATTATATGTAAAAATTATAATTATCCATGGTGTGGCCACTGTTCAAGTAGCACTCATATATACATGTAACATGAAGGAAAATGCATTGGCATCATGCATTTCATATGCACTCACGATCGCCGAGCCTGGGTGTGGGTGCATGGTATTGAGTATTCACCAGTGTTGATGAATGGGTTGTGAGCTCGGAAAATGGGACAGAGTCTAAGGTTGAGACTCACAGAAGTGTAAATTGATCAAAATGATAAATTACATGTTTTGGGAGGAGCAAGTTGGGGTAGATCCCCCTTAGGGTGAAAGACCCAAATGTTATTCACGGTTAGACATGATTCCCGACGATATAAGTTCGCGAAAATGTCGAAAGGCTTACACGCCCGTTGAAAACTCAAAACTGCGGCCCACAAAAGAAAAGAAAATCATGATTTGATAAATTAAAGATCGAGGGTTATCCAATGGGCTTTAAAGTCATCAAGTTAAACATTGATGATTTGTTTTCACACTGGGCATTCCGTGTGAGGAGCCTGCTGGGACTTAGGTTAGAGCATGAGGGGTCGCATCTCATACATGACACCTGACATTTTATAGTGTCGCATAAATCAGATGAAATGTGATTGATGTTTATGTGTATGCATTGCATGCATTTTAGGTGGGGAGTAACCCTTTGCAGAGATTATCACTATCGGGCTTTGCTCACCTGCCGGGACCCTTTCAGTATTGTGTCCACGTGTGTGGCTGACCCAAGATATGGGATGAGAGCCGGATATAGTTCATGTATACCTTTTTATTGTATAAAAGGATTGTAAATGGACTATTGATTAAATAGTCTATCATATATTTTTGTATATTTGTGAATTAAATATGCAGGAATAGGTCTCAATATATTAAGACAAATGAGTGTGATATTGAGACACCCGATATCCACAAGTTTCCGTTGTGTCGACGTCGTCAACTGACCCTGGGATTTGGGGGGTGTCATGCTTTTAGACGTAGCTTGTAAACAATTACCTAAGGAGCTTGGGAGTGGGTATCCATAAGTGTGATCCTGATACCAACTTCACAACATGGTATCGCAGCTAAGGCATAATGACACACTGTAGCGTGGCCGGGTACGGGCCTAGGATATGGAGTTGGCAAAGCAGTGCCCGGTTATGATTACCTGGGCCATTGACAAAGTTCAATACTAGCTTCACAAAGATGAAATGTGAGCATAGGTATATGGCTACCTAGGGCTTGAGGGATATGGGCATAGGCCATGGCTATTGCGTGAAATTGATACCAAATAGCTTGGTATCTGAGTTTAGGTACACCAATACCTAGGGAGTTAATGGGGATCGGGGTTTAGACCATGGCATGCATGGTGTATTTCATGTCGTGTTCTGATGTGTTCCATGTTTAGATTTGATTTGCGGTGTTTACACATTACTGCGGAAAACATATACACTGTATGATGTATATGTGAAATGTGATCACATGGAAAATTATATACATGGCATAATGTATATAGGAAAAAAGGAATGCTAAGGTTAGGAACTATAACCTAGGGTTCGAAAACTAAATGACCAAGAAAGTTTTCAATTTTATTGAAATAAATAAAAGGAGTGGTCACCATAATAACTTAGGTGATGAACAGTCGCTTCATGGATGTCCGACTCGAAAGGGCGTAGTGGTATAATCAACAATATTTATAACCTAATTCTAACGTCAGAGCATAGCTAACGGCAAAGAGATAAGGGTTCTAAGGTCAAAACACAGGATGAGTTTTTCTTCACGCGAAAATGATTTACAATTGATGTAAATGGTGATTTCACTGACTTGGGGTTTTGTAAAACAAAGGTGAAAAACTACAAACAAAATGAAATGGAATGTAAAAACTCCTCGTTACCCCTAGGCCACTAGCTTGAGGTTCTGTATAACCGGGAAGTCCTCTGGGCCCTTTTCCTCGTTTGGGGAGGCCGACCATCGAACTGCATCTTCATTTAGCTATGAAAACTGAGTCCTAAAAGTTTTTCTCTTGAGATACAACATTTATTGATCATTCATGTCTCAAAGTAGTAAAAACTAATTCTTTAACCTAACCTGTAGAGGCAAATAAATGGAAGTCCAAGTGAGCCTCATGATCTAGCTAGCATCCACTCGAGCTCCTTAAAGCTTGCCAAGTACCGCCAATTAGGTACATCAAAGGATTTAAGCCTCGAGGCAAGATACAGACATAAATGACACAAGTGCACGCGTTGAAAACAGAGGACATCGCTTATCTCAAACCCGTCTAGTGGCCTTCCTCTTCAAGGATGAGGGGATTTAGCCAAGCATCCCTTGAGTTGTCATCCTCAAGGAGTGTTTGGCTGGTGAGAAATTGAAGGAAAGGGGGAGAAAATCATAGAGAAGAAGAGTGCTCGGGAAAGTCGAAAGCTTTCACGCCCAATTTTATCGCGACAAAGTCAGTCTCAGACGTGAGCTCTCGACCGAGGCTTAGATAGTGCTCAGAGTCAAGGGAAATTACAAAAATGTCTGAACTACCAACAATACAAAAGGGGCAGTTTAGGAAAAAGTCACAAAAAGGTGGTGAAATGGAAGTAAAAAATGAAGGCAGAGCAGGTTGCAAAATTTCGCAACCTGCGAAATTATGCAGGTTGCGAAAATTCGCAACCCTGCAAGATTTCTACAGTGAGCCATTTTTCTTCAGTTTGTGGCTCCAATTTCCTTCGGACTTCGCCGTGAGCGCCCGGAAGTTCGGGCTCGGATTCTTCGTGCTCTGATTGACTGATAATTTCACTTAATTAACTTGCAAGAACTACAAAAATAGCCACAAAACATGATCAGTAGTATCGTCGGACCTTAATGTGCCAATTGGGTTAATTACGCTGATTAGTACACAAAAAGTTCTCAAAACCTGCAATAAACAGGACTCAAAATAGCACTTTTTGAGCACTAATCACACCCCCAACCTACACATTGCTAGTCCCTTAGCAATGAAAGAAACAGAGAGCAATCAAAAACAAAATCAAAGTTATGTTCACAAAAATGGCAAGTTAGAAAGGTTGTGAATGAGTCATGCCTATCCTTCAAAATGAATCACCAAGATCCTGCACAATAACCATCTTGGGAGAATGAATGCCATATAGAATCAAGTTTCAGAAAAGTATCCAACTTAACGGAATTGACCTGAAGCTTCCACCAAAATCTAAGTGTTTAAATGATCAGTTTTTAACAATAAGCTACTAAACTGTACTCTCCCCCCAACCAAGCTACTGCCAAGACCTAGAACATTGACCAACCTAAATAAATTTGGCTCCACTCTTATTTCATACTTCTTTTTTTGTTTTAGGGTGCAATGTTGAGGAATCGACCTCACCAAGGTCCATGTAATCTGGATTCACCGATGACTCCCAACCACCAAGGTTTGTGTGGCATCAAGTCATAAGGCGATCTTTCAACCACTAACTCTTCAGTTTTACCCCGGACTCCGAATGATTTCAAAACTCCAGCACCTACAACTCACTAAACCTCGCCACCCATCTACTCCATGTAGCGCTGCCTGGCATCCCAACCAAATACAAGCTTAGTGGCACCGTGCTTAAAGACTTTCGTCATAAACCCCTTGATCGTGCTCTGCCTCCCCTGGCTACAAGTGTCGTGGCTTTTCTTTTTCTTTTTCCTTTTCTTTTGGAAGACTTCATTGGCCTTATTCTCTTGGGGGTCCTCAACCTATTACAAGTGGTCAACGAAACTAGGGTAGGTTTTGCGAAGTAAGGGGGGCTAGGCAGTTTCTTAGCTTATTGAAGAAAACTAATGTGTACTATGTGTGGTTAGCTAAAAGTGAAAGAAGAAGGTTGAAAACCATGAGACTTCAACTAATCATCGACTTAACTGGCGTATAACTAGTCTAACATCAATAAAGATTGAGCAATGTTTCAATTTTTCAATTTGCAGGAAAGGTAAAACCACAAAAAAAATGGGTGAAAAAATGAGTACACTTGGAAGCCGAAAATAAGTTGTACTAAGATGCATAAGAATATGTATCACTATGTTTTCGCATTTACAAAAACAAACAACAACTTCTCAAAATAAACAAACACAAGCCCCTAAACATAAAATGGGCTTCGCTTTTAAAAGGACAAATAAATAAAAGTATAGTCATTTCCTTTCGCTAACTTCCCCCCAACCAAATATCACATTTGTCTTGTTATGATGCCAAATTCCTGATTGGAAAGTTAGGAGAAGGAAGTATATCCTTAATACTTGGAAGGTCATTCTCATCCCGGGCAAATGATGTCATCGGGCGAGTTGGTTGGCATCACGTCACGCTAGCATGTCTGTAGAGTCCGCAGGGGCCGGGCCGGGCATAAGGCACCTAACCGTAGGAGGATGAACTCGAAGATGCCCGGGCAAAGACCGATGTAGAAATCGGGGTAGCCCAGCGACTCTAGATCCGCACGAGATAGCCCGATTCTCGTGAGGCGGTCCCAGACGCTGGCCATCCTCTTAGCTGTGGTCAGGCGGGTACCGCAAAGGATGTCAAGTGATCGGAAAGCGCGGACGCATCCATGATGGCCAGAAGTCTCTCGAGTAGAAATGGTGATATGTCGGGCGGAGGTGACACACTAAAGCTGCTCGCCCCGCAACATCTCGCGCAGGAGCCGTGGTACTGGTGGTCCGGAGGCTGTGAGGTGGAGGCTTCGGTCATGGAAATCTGAAAGCAAAGGTAATGGAGTCTAACCGATAATGCCGAGCATGAAGCTCCTTAGCGGTGCTTTGCTGGGAGGTACGCTTCCTTCTGGCCAGAGTCGGGCTTGCCGACCGGGTCCCCTACGCAATACCTCGTGGCGGGAGGAAAAGCATGGGGCCTAGTCTGCCACCGATAAACTGTAAGGATAGCCTCGCGATCACGACGGCGCTCTAACCTAGGCTCAGCAGGGAATCCGATGTGCTCTAATACCTAGCACATAAGTCTCGAGAACAAAGAGGGGAGCGGACTGGGCCGGTTAGACTTCATGGCGGACCTTATCCTCAAAGGAGCCAAGGATGTCATGATGTCTGGTCTGCCGAACCAAAACCTTATGAAATACGCTAAAGAGCCTCGAGAATGGCTCCTCCCTCCGTAGAGATATGTGTCGAACTGGGAAAGATTGGGGATCACAGGATATGGTCTATGAGAGGAGCATTCTCGTATAAGCTATCTCCCGAACAAAATAAAGTTCCTGATCGTAGTATCCCGGGATAGAAAACGAACCATCTCCATGGTCGAGGGATGGGGCCACTTTCTATAATCTACCGAGTTGGCAAGAACCATCGACAGATTGAATGTAGCTGCTATATCTGTGGCCCGAAGTATCCCAGGTCGGCCATCGATAGTGAAATGAATGGCCGTCGGATTGGGCTCTCGCCTGGAGGTCATTGTGTGGTAAAACTCGATGACCACTCGAGGGTAGAAAACCGACGATGTGTCATAAACGGGCTCATGAGTAGCGCCGTAAGACTAGTTGCATCGAGCTCCTTAAACTCGTGGATCTTGGCGAAGGCCTGAGATCATAATAAATCTCACCGGTGCAAATCCCTCTCACCGGCACTAGCTTTCCCCTCGAATGCGGTCGCAGCGGAAGTGTGGCTTCGATGATCGATGCCGTGACGCCCCAATCCTCGGTCCGCTTGACAACCGTCAACTCGCATTTCAGCGAATGCCTGCAACCCTACACACCATTTAAAATCGGGGCAGAAGCTCCGCACAGGGAGCTCTACCCAAGAACCACCTGTCCCAATCATCAACATCAGAAGATATATATATGAGTAAAAATGGCCTCTTGGGCCCATACTACAATACTCATCATCATACATCAACTATACTGTGGACCCTACCCGATCCACGGGCCGGCACGACTCGCTTTTAAATGGAAGGAAAAAATGTGAAAAGAAAATGTGGGTTGATTTTCGAGTTTTGGAAAATCCGTCCCCAAGGAGGAATGGTTTTGCTTTGGAGTCGCCACTTACTTTTATTTTTATTTTTAAGTGGGAAACCATGTAAGAACAAAAACCCCAATGACTCCAAAGATGTGTGCTTCGCCTTCGCGAAACCAGATTTCTAGGTCCTGGGGATCAGATTACCTATCTTAGCTGGGCTGCAATTCTATACAGGTAGCACTCTCTAAGCCCTGGGAACTCGGTCTCTACTAGTGAATTGGGTATGTAGGAGCATAAGGGTCAAAAATCGATAGTCTCATAGCTAAACATACAACTTGGATCGTGATCTCAACTAATCAGATCTAAGATGTTAAAAACACTCAACCAAAAGCTTAAAATGGTGCTGCACTCCGTCCTCGCCACGTGCTGCACTCAAAGGTTGGCCAACAACATAGCAGCATGCATGGCACTCAAACACAAAAGCATCCATGTGAAATTCATCACCCAACACTCAAAGCACATACCTGCGGGTCCTAAATTTGCCGTATAAGAGGTCACCAACGCTGCATACCGTTCTCAAAATTAAAATAAAAGCAAAGCAAGCTAGAGAAACCATACATTGCATCTCAGTCACCGTCATTGATGCTACAACACTCCGTCCATCTATACAAACACGTTTATTCATCCTCAAAGAATCGGTCTCGATTAAAACACTAGATTATCTGCTAACTAATCACCCCTTGACCCGCATAGACCCTGATTCTCAAGAATCCAAAATGGAACCACATTAACCGAAATAAACCCCATTTCGTGACTTCTAAACATAGCCCTACATTGATTTAGGGCTTAATGGGCTGACTCAAAGGTCATGGGCTTCAATTAAACCGGAATCGAAGATCCTTACTAAAACCCCAACAAACTGATCGATTTTAGTTCCCAAACTGCTCACGGGTTGGAGAGAGGGCTCCAAAATTTTGTAAGAACCTTCCTCAAAGATTCATGAATCCAACAAGACAAACGGAGTTCAATTCCGACTCCGAGTAACCAAGAACCAACACAAACAAATCAAAACACCCAAACTGCCGTTCCAGCAAACTGAACCAAATGAGCCGGCTGGTTTGGTTTCCTTAACCGTCCAGACGTTGACAAAATATTTCGTACCAGAACCTTCCTTACAAAGTCAGGAATCCAACAAGACAAACGGAGTTCAATTCGACCGAGTAACCAAGAACCAACACAAACAAATCAAACTAATCAACGTCGTTCCAGCAAACTGAACCAAATGAGCCGCGGTTTGGTTTCTCAACCGGGTCTGGACTCCAAGAGAAAATATTTGAAAAATGTCAGAACCTTCCTTTACAAAGTCAGGAATCAAAAGACAAACGGAGTTCAATCTCGACTCGAACCAAGAACCAACACAAACAAATCAAACCACTCCAAACTGCCGCTCCAGCAAACTGAACCAAATGAACCCGCTGGTTTGGTTTCCCAACCGTCCGGACGGGTTGAAAAATATTTCAAAATCTTTCAGAACCTTCCTACAAAGTCAGGAATCCAACAAGATAAACGTGATTGATTCTCAGCTCGAACGAGTGAGAACCAACCAAAACAAATCAAACCATTCAAACCGTCGTAATAGCCGCTCCAGCAAACCAAAACCAAATGGACCGGGTTGGTTCATTTTTCCAACCGGTCTGGAAGGTTGAGAAAATATTTGAAAATTTTCAGAATCTTCTTTAAGGAGTCAGGAATCCAAAAAATGAACGGGTGATTGATTCTCAGCTCGGATGAGCAGAACCAACCAAACAAATCAAACCACCCAAACTGCCGTAACAGCCGTTCCAGCAAACCAAACCAAATGGACCGGCTGGTTCAGTTTCCAACCGGTCTGGATGGTTGAGAAAATATTTGAAAATTGTCATAATCTTCTTTTAAGCGGTTAGAACCAAAATGAACGGTGATTGATTCTCACCGAATGAGTGAGAACCAACCAAACAAATCAAATCAAACCGGCCGCTGCTCCAAGAGAATCGTTAACCTGGCCACGTATGAGCGTGAAAACCGGTTCAAATGGTTGAGGTAAAACCTAAAATTTAGTCAGAATATTCTGTATAGAATAGAGTGAGCTAGGTTCCATTTCTACCTCTTCACATAAACGCTGAATGTAAACTAAGCTGCTACACATCCCTAAAAAATCCGGAAGAACGTGTGTCCGAGCCCTGAAGTGTGCCCCTCCAAAGGTTTCTTCCAATCTGATCTCTATGTCCTTTTATGCTACCCCACCTCCAGCCATCAAAGCTCTTCGCTTTTCTCTCCTTCAAGCTTGGTGTCACCCCAAATCGCCGAAATAGCTTCCCCATTCACTCCCCTCCTCATTTCCCATGCAAGTTGAATCACTTAAGTTTTCAGCTTGCTTCACCACCAAGTATCCACATGGGTTCATGGTGGGCTGTATATAACCTAAGACAAAGCCCAAAATAGACCCACAATACTTCCCAAGGTCGAGTTGGAGCCGCGGTCCAACCATTAGGATTTGGGCTCCAAAATCACAAAAAACAAGGTTCAATACAGCCGCCCTAAGTAACCTATTGAACTAGAGATGCCAACCAGTCGAGCTGGCTGGAGAAAAATTATGAAATTTGGATAGAATGTTCCTCGAAGAATAAGGAGCCCAACAAAAAACGCGCAACCCATTCTAAGTTTGACGAGGGAAACATGATCAAAACAAGGTGGAGTGCTTGTCAAAATCACCCAAAAAATGTTGTCAGATACATACTACATCGACGAACCAAATAAACCGATTGATCAAACGTGTTGACCAAAATTATGAATTTTTAACATAAACCTCCTTGGCGAATATGAATCCAACAAACAAACAAGGAATAATCTCGAGTCTTACAAAGAGATACAATCGAAACAAGCTCAAGTGCGTCTAATTTGACATACGCCAATAAACTTTTAATCGAGCTAAACCCCGAGGGGGGCCCCACTTGCTCCCTATTGCACGATGCCAATAACTAACACTCTGATGACACTCCGAAGTAAAATACATACGCACTCAATGGACCATATACAAGCCCACCAGAGGCACGGAGAAAGACCAGGCCTAAAAGGGCCTAAATGTTGTTATATGAGAATAATGGGAGAGTATGACACCCATAGAATAAATGCAAGTGCTTAGGGACAAAATTGAGGGTCTACATATACACAATAGTTTCAAGAGTTAAAAGTTTACTCTTTTACAACATATATTAAGATCTAAATTTCTAATACATGTATACATCATAAAAATCCTCAAACCCACAACCCGACTTTCTTCAATATCTGCCTCTAGAATGAGCCGTCTCCCTCGCGCTCCCCGCACTGTAAATAATATAATTCCTCGACAGGTGAGCATGCTCGTGAGTGGAATCACCCTAAATGGGTTATCACTCTCCACCTATGCATACAATGCTCTATGCCCACACATTCAAGTAAATGCGTGATCCTACTTGAATGTCTACGACCAACTCATACCCCGAGTCCTCATCGACTTCACACTCTGCCTGCCACGCGATGAGGAACATTATTTTCAAACAAAGATATTTGTTTTTAATCGCGACAACCCTCCGATATAAGTAGTGAATCGACCGGCGATCTATTTAGTGGACAACCCTCCGATGTATAATAATCGGGCGACCGACGATCGGGATATTTTATATGATCACCCCTCCGATATCAGAATCGACACACTCCGATAATTATTATTATTAGTCAACCCTCCGAAACCACTCTCTCAATAAATCACCTCATGCACTCACTCCAATCTTTCTAAGGTGCCCCAGTGCATATGGAAGGCATGATGTCAATTCCAATACAATTATATAACACATGCAAATATATAATCATGCATATATTCACATAATTTAAATCACACAAACATGTTATGTAATTTCACAATCCATTACACCAAAAATTAGCTCACGTGGGCTAATTATCAAACATGAGCAATTCGATTTGAATTACTCAACCAAACACATTATTTCACAAAATTTATTTCGTGAACACTATTCACATGAACAATGAAACCCTCGGTTACTGCTCACTCTGGCCAACATCAATATCTACTTTCACTCATGGAACCCAAATTGTATAGCCATTTCCGGCCTCATACACATCACAACACAAATTGTTTCACAAATTATACAATTAACAACCCAAACAGCCCGTACGCTCACCCGACCACAAATGGGTTTCAAATTTTCTAACAATCTGGCTCCAAGACTGGGACCGATCAAATCACACTCACCTACCAATCAACTCAAGCATCATAAATACACTTAAACAAAGTGTAAAACTCAAGTAGGATGAAACCCCTACCTCACGGAGTTTGTCGAAACTCCTTAGAACCGGAGCCCACGCATAGGCCTCGCTGCGTAGAGCGACTTTCCTTCTTGCTCCGAAGAATTCCGAAGGTCGGATCGCCCAGAAACCTAGAGAGAAGCTACACTCTCTCTCTCTAAAAACGAAATCTCAAACCTACTGTAAGATTTCTCCCTTTTCCCCTTTTCACATTTTGGTCTTTGGTTTAAAGGTAGGAGACAACACTATTCACTATTTCGTCTTATTATCATTTAACTATTCACCTAATGCCTTCAAATCTTGGATTTCCGACATTTGGCGCTATCTCGGCCTTCCATTTCCATCATTTCTCTACTCATGCAACATGTGTCACATGAGTACGTGCTATAGGTGACTTTTGTCACATCACAAGTCGTTTTCCGACGCTTAATACTCAATGCCTAGAAAAATGTGCAAATTTCGACTGTCTCGGAATTCTACGAAATTCGACATGGTAGCTAGATTCTGCGAGACGATTCCAACCGTGAAATCTGTTTCGTCATCCGAGATCTAGAGAATAAATTTCAGATTTTTGACCGAAATTACGATTTTGCCATTTTTCCAGAAATTGGAAATTTCTCGGGTCTTACATTCTCCCCTCTCAGCGAATTTCGCCCCGAAATTCTCCGACAATCACAATCACTCACATGCATATGTAATGTGGCACAATACCATGCATGTAAGTCAGCATTAAATATTAAACGACTAAACCACGTACTTTCATCCCCTAAACAAGAAGGGATACATCTCAAGATCGTGTCCCTCGCGCTCCCACGCTGACTCTTCACTCCACAAGGCCGCCATAGCACTCCTCACTAGCCTCACTGGCCTTTATAGCAAACTTGATCACTGGGCTATCCAAAACGTCACCAACCTCCCAAAACCATCTCAAAGGTCATCCCTAATCTGCGTCCCAACTACATGAGCCGGATCCGAGCATACTTTCTGAGCATGGAGACGTGAAATACCTCACTGACACTGACATGTCAAGACAGAATGCCAACCCAAGACGCATCAAAGGCCTACCCTCTCGAGTATCTCGAAGGGCCCAATAAACCTCGGCGATAGCTTCCCGCGCTTGCCGAACCTAACCGCTCCCCTGTTAGGCATCACCTTCAAAAAGACATGATCCCCAACCTCGAACTCTAAGGGTCGACGTCGTACATCAGCATAGCTCTTATGCCGGCTCTGAGCAATGAGAAGATGTTGTCGTATCAAGCTCACCTTCTCGGAGGTGTCTCTAATCAGATCAAGACCAGCGACGAGCTCTTCTCCAACTCTATCCAACATAATCTAAGGACTCCGGCATGGCCTCCTATACACGTGCCTCATATGGTGCCATCTCGTATAATCGCCCGATAATCGTTGTTGTAGGCGACTCCACTAAAGGCAAGTGCTCCTCCCAACTACCCAGATGATCCAAGACCCATGCTCGTAGCATGTCCTCTAACACCAGATAGTCCTCCTTCGCACTGACCATCCTGTCTCAGGGAGCAGTCAGACTCATTGTCACCGGTGGTGCTCCATAAATTTTTGGAAATTCTTCCAAAAGTGCGCCGTGAACCTGGGTCCCTATTCGATACTATGGATACCCGCAATTCATGTAACCTGACTATCTCTCGGAATATACCACCTGCAATCTCTCCAATGTGAAGGCCATCCGCACGCGCTTAGAAAATGTGCCGATTTCTCGTGAGTCGGGTCCACTATCACCCATACCGCATTTGCACCGCGCAGGTCCGTGGCAAGTGGGTCACAAATCCATCGCACGCACCCCACTTCCACCCCACCTCCACGGATGAAGTAGCCCCGCCGCTTCCGTGTTGCCTTTAACTCGCTGGACACGCGTGAGACAACGCCGCACAAAGTCCCCTACGTGTCTCTTCATCCCGCCCAAGAATACCGACGACGAAGATCCCGTACATCTTCGTGCCACCAGATACATCAAATCGAGCAAAGGAAAACTCCCCCCGAGAATCTCCTCTCTCAAATCGGGTCGAATCGGGGAACCACCACTGGCCCTCTATACCGAAGACTACCATCCGAGCGGATCTGGCCCAAACTCGTCACCCATACCGACTATACCCGGTCCCCGGGAGCGTACACCATCTCCGTGGTCCCGCCACAGACTCAATCACTCGCCTCGCCAGAGACTAAGATAGCCACTAAACTCCCCCCACGTACTCGCTCCCGCCGGCCGTGATCAGAATCCAACCGCCCCACGCTCGGAAGCATCCGCCACTCCCGGGAAGCTATACTAGCCAATCCTCCCCCTGACTTCTGGCTGAGCGTATCAGCCACCACATTTGCGTTACCGGGATGGTAATGCAAAGTGAAATCATAATCCTCGAACTCCATCCATCTCTGCGGCCGCTTCATATCAGGTGCCGCCGTGTGAAGATATACTTCGACTTTCAGGGTCTGGCACACCGGAACTCACCAGGCGGCACGCCAAACTTCGCGTTCGGCGATTACGCCTTCGGTCCATGGCGTCATGTAGGGTATCCTGTCATGATCTCAACCCACGAACCATGGCTGCCGTCCTCCCGACTGCATCAAAACACATCCTGGGGCCCCCAGCACTGAGGCATCACAATACACCGGTGGTACCCCGTCTCCCTATCCGGGACTATCAAGATAGGAGTCGGCAAGTCTCCTTCAACTCCCGGATTGCCTCCCTCACACGGCCATCCCAATCAAACCTCGACTCCTCCGGTCGATCTCATCATAAAAACGCGAACGTGAGAAACTTCAATGAATCTCCCTGCAATACCCGCCTTACCCTAAGAAATTACGATCTCGAAGACCGACTTCTACTTCTCCCAACTCCATCGCGACCTCAACCTTCTCGGGTCCACCGACATGCTCCGATGGCCGACAATTCATGTGTCCCAAAATCTCACCCGCAGTCAAAACCCTCGCGACTTATCGAACTTAGCGCACAAATGCATGGTCTCAACAACCGTAATACAATCCTCAAATGATACCATGCTCCCACTGACCGGGAGTAGATTAAGATGTCATCCATGAAAACTACGGCGAACCGATCTAGATAGGGTTAAATACCCTATACACGAGGTCTATGAACAGACGCCGGCGCATCTGGCTAATCCAAAGGGGCCCCACCGAACCTGTGCGCTCCATAACGCGCCCTAAACGATTGCCTTAGAGATATCTCGCCTCCCTAACTCACCGATGGTAACCAAGGCGGGTTCATCTCTGAGTAGACCCGCTCCTCTCAATCGATCAAACAAATCATCAATCCCCGCGAATGGGTACCGATTCTCGATCAGGACCTCGCTCAATCGGCCGATAATCAATGCACACAAGGGTCTCTGGCCCTTCTTCTTCACAATAGAACCGAGCGCCCCATGGCGGCGTTCGCCTAATGAACCCCGTCTAGTAGCTCCCGTAGTCGACTCGAGTTCCCAAAGAACCTCAATCGGAAGCATCCTATGCTATCATGTAAAGACGGGCTAAGTACCAAGGTGTAACTCGAGCAATCGGTTCATAACCCTACGCGCTGAGGTAATCCCGGTAGTTCATCCGGAAAAACATCCACATACTCCCAAACTACTAGAGGTAGATCTAAGTCTGGTCTCTCTTCGCCCCCAGGTAAGGCTCGCAGCCAACCCGCTTAACCGTCCTCGACACTGACTCGATACCGCTCCTGGGGCAACCGCCATGCTTGGCCTCCTCAGAACACAACACGTACCGTCCCGTAGGCGGTAACCTCATACACTCACACAATCGATAACGACCTGCAAGTCGGCGCCCAATCCACCGCCATGATGACATCGAACTCTGACATGTCCATGATCCTCAAGTCCACTGTGAGTAGAGTCCCTGAGATCTCCAACTCGCAAACTCGACATATCATCCTTATTCTCGCCCTAATCCCTAGGGGAGAACTCACATACAGCAAGTTCCTCCAAGGTCTCAACTCCTAAGCCCAACTCTATCACTAACCGATGCAAGAATGAATGAATGCGGGCACCGTGATTCAAATAACACTCTTGCCCATAGTGAGATAAAGAAACTTACCCCGTATAATCAAGCCGACCGCCGATCACTGCGGTGTGACGGGGCCGTACACACCCTCAACCCCGATGTCGTCCTCTGCCTCTTACCCATACTTTGCTGGCTCTTGGGCTACTTGTGAAAATGGGAGGTGCCGGTGTAGCTCTCGAAAATGAGGCCCCGGCTCCTCGGCTGTCTTAGGAATATCTGTATCCTCTCATGTCCTACCCTTGTTTGGAGACTGATCTTTATCTTTGAAACCTTGGGATTTGTCTGCGAGATGATCCTCACCGTGTGTCATTTAGCGGCAATGGTAGCACACCATCTGCCCGGCTGACAGAGCTGAACTCTCATCTGTCCACAGCCCCGGATAGTGCGACTCTGAAACCACGTGAACTAGAAGCTCCTCTTTCTGAAGCTGGAAGAAGAGCGGTTTGTCTTCCTCTTGCTACTAACGCCGCGTCCGATTAACCAGGAGCATCCTCATCTCTCTATGGTTGGGGTTGACCATGAGTCCATATCTATGGCGATCCTGATCAGCCGAATGGACAACCCCATTACATTCTTAAATCTCTAACCTTGGCCGTAATGCGTGTACGTAATCATGACAAAGCGAGCTAGCTCACATGAACCTAGCCACATAATCCATCCACGATCCTTAAGCCACAGCCATTTCTGGAACTCTGAGCCTTAACATACCTGGCGGTGTCTGAGTGCTTACCTAGGCAGCTCCTGAAACTGCGCCCGTATCGCCTTTCACAGGTCTCACAGGGTCCTTGCCGTTCCACCATACTTGGGCCTGCGCCCTCTGGCCAGGCAGCTAGTATGATCTGGTCGCGTCGGTAATCTCCAGCTAACACCTTCGATTTGCCGAACTTGATGGTGCCTTACCATCGGTCTCCTCCTCCGTGAATGTCGGAGGATGATGCGCCTGAAGCCTCTGGGAGGTTACTCGGACCTCCACTGACTACTGCTATACCGGCTGTGTTATAGCTACGGCCAGTAATACCCTCTGACCTCAGCAAAGGCACCAACGTCGAATGCGGTGGTGCGACCCCGATTACCTTGTGGGCGCCTACGTCCGTCCTCGACTAGCCATCTAGGTTCGATAGCAGGGTCATCTGATACGATATCTCTAAAACGCTGACCAGGGCCACTATTCATACTCAAAATATACAGTTCATATTCTATGTCCCTACATTTAAATGCAATGCGAGACAATTAATTCCACATGTAAAATCATTTTTTTTTCCACAAAAATTTTATTTTCGAAAATTTAATTTCTTCCAAAATTTTGTCTCATTTGATTTGATTTGATTTTTCAAAAAATAAAAAAAAAATTCTAAAAATCTAGTGAACAGTGTTCGTGAAACGGTCCAGCTTGATGACTTCGAAGCAGTGTATTAGTCACAATTCACCTAACGTGTGTTATGTCTAATTCCCTCGTGGCTAGGTTCCTGTCCTGATACCTTTGTAGTGTATTGTGTCCTAGCTCAACGTCCGACCACAATACAATAGACGTCTTCTTGATACAATTTACCCGCGCACCTAGGTACATAGCCCTTTATTGCGATACAATTTTCGACCACTCAAGCCCTTCTCATTCACAATACAGCGTATTGTATCTGATTCCAAACGACATAACGACTTGCAATACCTCGTATTGCAATACAAAACCTGGCCTTTGCCTCCCCAGAAGCCACTATGTCGCAATACAATTCCTTCTATCCACCCAGTACAATTGAGCGTAGTGAATGATCCATGCACTTGATTTTTTTAACGTTTTCTTTCTTTTTTTCAGTTCTTAGGCCAACTTTGGAAAATACGAAAAAATATATACCCATTTTTTTTTCTTATTTTCCAGAACACTCAAATAAATTTATAAAATGTTATTTTATTCACTTTTCTTCAGTTTTACACCCTCTAAAACCTTAGAAAATTATTTTGTTCACCTCTAAACCAAATAAATTTATAAATTTTATTTTATTTTTTTATTTATTTATTTTTTCCAGTCTTACACACTGTAAAACTCCCAAAAATTTACAACACACAATGTGCTATTTACCTAAGCACCCAATTCACACAACACATAAAAATTCATGTTATGCATATTTTTTACACAACGATTCATCAAATCACACATCAAACATAGCCCACATGCATGCGGTGTCTAGTGTTGTCATGATTTCCTAGGTAATCATACCTAACATCGAGCCACACCAAGTGGTGATGTTCTTACACGACTATGGCCCCTAAGCCCAAATCCTCAAGCCTTTGGGTATTCGTATGCCTAGCTGCGATGCCAAGGCTGTGACGCCCCGGAGTCCCAGGGTCAGTTGATAACCGTCGACAGCGGAATACTTGTGAATGTCGAGGGTGGCAGGCCTGACTCACAAAATCGGGCGAGTCTCCCTTGTACGGGGCTCTGCCCGAACCATTGTCGATCATCAACATCATAAGATATATATATGAGTAAAGCGGCTTCTTGGGCCCATCTTTTAATACTCATCGTCATACATCGACTATACCCGTAGTTTCAAGAGTTAAAAGTTTACTCTTTACAACATATATTAAGATCTAAATTTCTAATACATGTATACATCATAAAAACTCAAAGCCACAACGAGCTTTCTTCAATATCGGCCTCTAGGATGAGGCTAGTCTCTCGTGCGCTCACATTTTTGAAATAATATAATTCCCTCGGGTGAGCTAGTAACTCAGTAGTGGAATCTGCAAATGGGTTACTCTCCACCTAAGTGTATATGCAATGCTCCTATGTAAACACACATTCAAGTAAATGCGTGATCCTGCGAATGTCTGCATGATGACTCATGCCAGAGTCCTCACCTGACTCCCTGCTGCGCACAAGCCGTGTGAAACATTATTTTCAAAACAAAGATGTTGTTTTTAATTGTGGACAACCCTCCGATGTATATCAATTAGGCCGACTCCGACGATTTATATTTTATATGGACTACCCTCCGATGTGTAATCGACACAATCCAGATAGTATTATTGGTCGACCCTCAGAAACCACTCTCGATAAATCACCTCATGCACTCCTCTATCTTTCTAGGGTGCCCCAATGCATAATAAGATGCATGATGTCAATTCAATCTGATTATATAACACATGCAAATATATAATCATGCATATATTCACATAATTTAAATCACACAAACATGTTATGTAATTTTACAATCCATTACACCAAAAATTAGCTCACGTGGGCTAATTAACAACCACAAGCAATTCGATTTGCATTACTCAACCAAACACATTATTTCACAAAATTTATTTCGTGAACACTATTCACATGAATAGTGAGGAAACCCTGGGGTTGTTCACGACGGAAATACCCAATCCGGTTTCACCTTGTGAACACGTTTAATATAACCATTAGGCCTCATACCCCTCACAACCTAGAATTGTTTCTAAATTATACAATTTACAACCTGACGGCACAGTCATGGGTACACAAATGAATTTCAAGATTTTCTAACAATTCGGTTCCGAGATTTGCAGGACTGATGTGCCACTCACGGCCTCGATCAACTCAACATCATAAATACTTAAACAAGTGTACTTCGAAGTAGGATGAAACCCCTACCTCACGGAGTTTGTCGAAACTCCCTTAGAGCGGAGCCCATGCGAGCCTCATTTTATAAATGACTTTCATGCTTCTTTCAGAAGAATTAGAAGTCGGATGCTTGAAACCTAGAGAGAAGCTACACTCTCTCTCTAAAAACGAAATCTCAAACCTATTGTAAGATTTCTCCCTTTTCCCCTTTTCACGTTTTGGTCTTTGGTTCAAAGGTAGGAGACAACACTATTGGCTATTTCGTCTTATTATCATTTAACTATTCACCTAATGCCTTCAAATCTTGGATTTCCAACATTTGAGTAGCTATCTACGGCCTTAAATTTCCACATTTCTCTACTCATGCAACATGTGTCACATAATTAAGTGTTATAGGTGACTTTGTCATCACCGTCATTTTCGGCACTGTTACTCGTGCCTCGAAAAATGTGCAAATTCCGACTGTATCGAAATTCGACGAAATTCGACGTGGTAGCTAGATTCCATGAGACGATTCCAACGGTGAAATCCGTTTCATCATCCAAGATCTAGAGAATAAATTTTGGATTTTTGACCGAAATTACGATTTTGCCTTTTTTCTAGAAATTGGAAATTTCGGGTCTTCTGAGATCTGAGGGACGGTCGGAGGAGATCTCGGTGGGGCCTTGAGTAGGTGGTGGCGGGGCTCTGGGGGCTTGGGCCCGGAGGACTCTCTGGCGGAGGTAGGGCCCTCTTAAACGGCCCAGACCCTCCCGGGATGGCCTAGGATGAGCGGAGATGGAGAGATAGAGACGGCCGGGTATGAGTACCTCCACCGGGGAGAAGCAGCGACAACGGCTTGAGACCGTCGCGAGATGGCGGGGGTGCGGGCGCGAGGCTCGGCACAGGTAGCGATGGCGGCGGCTACGAGGCGAGCACTGCGCGTGAGAACATGGGAAGCTCGCGATTAGCGGCGGGGTTCTGAAGCGTGCGGTGGGACGAGGTTAGGAGTTAGAGTTTCAGTAGGGAGGAAAATCCTTAGCACTCTTTAGGTCGAGTTGTGTCCTCTGCGCGTCTTCACCATGGCTGGGTTGTAGAAGGAGAAGAGATGGAGAGGAGAGGAGGAGGGGAGATTTAAGAAGTGATTTGGGAGGAGGAGGAGGGGGGCTGTGACGGTTAAATAGATAGTTAGGCAGTTGAAGAGTTAAGCCAATTAATATCCATAAATATAGGTGGTTGGTGGTTGTGCCTGAAAAAACTAAGAAAATTAATGGAGCCTTGAGAAATGAAGGTTGCGAGGGAAGTGAAAGGGCGGAAGAAAATGAAGCGATCTTGCGAGTGGAATTCGCGACTTGTGCGAAAGTGTAGTTGCGAAATTTCGGAGTTGCGAAGTCGCAAGCTTTGGAAATTTCACCTTGCCTTCAAAAACTCACACTTCACTACTTGGCTCACTTGCAAAAATAGAGAATAAAAAATTATGAGAAAACATAGCTGTAAAAAAGAAAGAAGAAAAAAAAATTGCAAAGGAAAACAAAACTAAAAACAAAGAAATTAAGAAAATCACAACTAAAATAAAAAAGAAAGCACACAAAATTCTAACAAAATTTCGTGACTTACGAGATCACTGCGAGAAGCCACTCCCACACAAGTAGTCTTTTGAATTCAAGGGGGGTCAAGGAGGGGAATCTCCTCCTTGTCTGCTGAGTGTTGAGCTGCATAGGGTTTCAGCCTTTGCCCATTGACCTTGAACACCCTATTTTCTTTGGAGTTGAGCAGGTCTACTAATCCATTGGAATAGACCTCTTGGATGGTGAATGGCCCAATCCATCTTGACTTAAGCTTGCTTGGAAAGAGGTGGAGCTTTAGTCGTGGCGCAGCTTGGGTCTCCTTGTTTGAAGTAACTACGAGCTGGGCGATCGCCACTTTAACTTATCTTTGAAATTCTCGAGTTAAATGACATCATTTCTCGATTCTTCGGCTCATTGATGTCGAGTCACCCCAGGCCGGCTACGCGCGTATCGAGGTTCGACTTCTTCACTTTGCCCACAGCGCCGCACTCATTTCCACGAGCGGTCACATGCCTTGCCGTAAACTAGGCGATAAGGAGGCATGCGGGATGGTTTTTGTATGTTGATACTGGCCATGCTCATAAGGAGTCCGGTGGCTTGAGACCCGATCCTTTGGTGAGTTATCCACTTTCATCGGTATGGTCTTGATTTCCTAGTTGGCTAACTTCGACTTGACGGCTGATGCGAGGATGGTATGGGGTGGCCACTTTATGTTGACACCATACTTAGTTAGGAGGTTCTCAAAGGCTTGTTGCGCATGTGAACCTCTCTATCGCGATTATATTTGGGGACCCCCAAATGGAGAAGATGTTCTCACTTTAGGAATTTCAATACCGCCCTCTTGCTTTCTTGACCTTTGTGACCCCATTTTGACACATAATCAACTCCCACCAAATGATGTATCTAAAAGGAGGAAGGGAATGGCCTGAAATAGATGGCCCAAACATCGAATAGGTCAACTACTGAAAATCGGAGTTGAAGGCATCATGCTTGATGACGAGATTTCCCGTCTTTGGCATTTGTCCACATTCTGTGCACATGGTATGAAGCGTCCTTGAAAAGGGAAGGCAGTAAATCGTTGTAATGCCTTCTGGCGAGTTTTACGGGAAGCAAGTGGCCTCAGCCATCCTCCTTGGTAATGGATGATATCCCTTGGTGGTATAGCCCGGTGCATTTTAGTTATCGATCAACATATAGTATTTTGTCTGAGAAGGGTTCCTCCCGATATGTAATTGAATTTTGCAAGAAAACTCTCACATGCAGCCTTTGTCTGGCGGTACTTCACATTGCGAGTAATTGGCAATGGGCACTCACCGAGTGTGTGCTGTTGGGAGCGAGGGACTCTTCGAACTTCGTCATTGATTGGGGGGTTGTGAGTGTTGTGTGCTATGGTTAGTCTCGATAGATGATCTGCAACAACATTCTCCACACCCTTTTTGTCCTTGATTTGTAAGTTGAACTATTGCAGCAGGAGAACCTATCTAATAAGCCTAGCCTTAACATTCTGTTTGGTGAGCAGGTACTTTAAAGCTAAGTGATCTGTGAATATGATTATGTCTAACCCAACCAAATAAGCTTGAAACTTATCCAAGGCATAGACCACTGTCAACAACTCCTTCTCTGTGGTAGTGTAATTTCTCTAGGCCTCATTCAATGTCTTGCTTGCGTAATAGACCACATAGGGTTTTCCTCCTTCCCTCTACCCGAGAACTGCTCCAATGGCGAGGTCACTAGGTCGCACATTACCTCAAAAGGTAGCCAGTTGGGAGCCCTTACTATTGGTGTAGTGGTCAGGTGAGCCTTGAGCTCCTCAAAGCTCCTTTGGTAGTCTTCGTCCCACAAAAATTTTGCATCTTTCTCTAATAGCTTATAGAGAGGCTTGGAAATTTTGAAGTCACATGATGAACCTCTGTAAAAGCTGCATGCCACCAAGAATTGCCTCACAGTCTTCACATTTGTGGGGGAGGGCAGTTTGGAAATCATTTCGATTTTCCTTGTCAACTTCAATTCCCTTCTTGGAAATAATATGTCCCAGTACTATTCCATGGTTGACCATAAAATGACATTTTTCCCAGTTCAATACCAAGTTCTTCTCTATGCACCTATGTAGGACAGTTTCTAAGTTGATAAGGCATTCTTCAAAGCTCCCTCCATAAAGCGCTGGCACTCATCACTTGTACACTTCCTGTAGGCTCCACCCAATCCTTTGAAGATACTGTCTGTATTTGGAATGTAGCAAAGGAGCATTACAGAGACGAGGCATCATACATAAGCATATGTGCGAATGGGCGGAGTGAAGGTGGTCTTCTCTGATGTGCAGCAATCTCAATTTGAAAATAGCACAGACTAACCATCGAGCGATAGAGGTGGCGAATCGCTTTTCGGCGGTGGTCATGAACGGTAGAGGAAGTGATCCTTTCTTATCACACAATTCAATCTTAAAGTGATCGATACACGCCCTCGCTTGTGGTAAGACGGGTTGGGCATCTCCTCTCCCTTTTGGTATGTGCGGTGGTTACCCCTGTTTCTTAGAGCCTGACACAGGTGCGCTCCACCAATCTTGTCGGATATGGGGTAAATGATACGACTTATAGCAACTTTGAATACGATTCGAACCCTTCACTGCGTAGTCATTCTTTGGGCGCGCTACGATTTTATTCCTCCTCCCGGGTAGATGTGATGGGTGCAAAGCTGTACGGGTTAATACCCTTTAGATTGGTGATTTTCCCGCGATAGCACTGCTAGTTATCCTAAGGATGTCACGCGGGCTATTTTCTATGAAGCAACGGCGAGGAGGATATGACCCAGACCTTGCTCACGTTCTTCTAAGTAGATATATTTGATTCCATAGGCAGGGTTTAAGGTCAGGTACATGGTTCCTTGGTTCCTTCCTCGGTCGGTTAAAGCCCAGAAATTTCTTGTTTTTCTCGGTGCTATATGATATTAAATACCTTGGGCTTCGCGCTCTTGGGACCAATCGACTAGTTCTCAGTTAACACATCACATTTCTTTGCTAGGCTTGACATGTTAACTACAGGATTGTATCAATTGTCTGAGTTCTTCTTGGACATCTTTCCACGGGTTGCATATAGCACATAAGTGGAAGATATTTGAGTTCTAAGGTCATGTTAGAATGTATTTTGCCCTAACCCACATTCTGCGGTTGATAATAGCATAAGTAGCGAAAATGGTCTCCTAGGATGATGGGTATAGTTGGCCTACTTTGCGGATGGTTACATGTCGAGTACAGCAAATCTCTTGGATAGTAGAATTTGTCCGCTTGGCATGACATCTTCCTTGTCCCCTTTGGTATCTTTATGGATCTATCTACAAGAGACAATGTGATGGAGGTAGACGATTCCTAACACATTGCTTGTACATCAAATAAGGAGCGAGTTTCTGGCGCACCAGGTCAGCGATTACTTTCTACATAAGTGCCTCGGTAATGCTTAGAGATGGTAGGATAACGGGATCTTTGTACTTCACTAGAGTTTTGCAGCGGATGATATGTGACTTGTTGGTCGGGATGCATCTTGTCGACAATTCAACCCTCTCTGTTCCCAGCGTACTGAGTCATTGAATTTGGAATATGTGGGGACTTGTTTAATCATATCAAGCAGAGGGATGTTGACTTTCACTTGCCTTAGCACTTCTAGTATTTCAGCTTGGTTGATGGCCTTTTTCTTAGCTTTCAGTGCTTGCGGAAACGGTAGGGGTTTGCTGTTTTTCGCTGCAGGCTCTTTAGTCACCACCTCATCCGGTTCAGCCTCTTTAACCTCCCGGTTTTCTTGTTGGTTTAGTCTTTTTGGTTGTTTTAAGCTCTTTACCACTTCTCAATGTGATAATTGCTTTAACTTCATCCATCCTGGGATGTGGCTCCTTTGGAAGAGCCCACTTCATGCACTCTACTGAGTTTGGTTGATATGCGAGGATGGAAATTTTCCTTTTCACTGCACACGCTCTTTGGTTGAGATTGACCTTGAGATTGAATCTTGCAGGTTATCATATTTTTGGGAGATCTCATTTTGTAGGTTATCCATCTTTTGTTGAGGTGCTTTCCCGCGTATCGATTCTCTAGTGCTTTGGGCATTCCTTCTGACACATTTCTCTTGAAATTGCCTACCACTTTGCTGAATTCATGATAGCTTGTTATTGGGATGAGGATGGTGGTGGCATGACCAGACAGGAGCCACCTTCTTTGTTGCATGATGAGGCACATATGGTGGAGGCTTTAACTTCCAGGAGAGGTTAGGTTGGTTCCTCCAGTTAAGGTTATAAGTGTGACACCCCCCCGAATCCGGGTCTTTTCGGAGTGCCTTCAACAAGCTATATAATAGCCTCATTCAAGCATATTCACGTGTCACTTTCGAGTTATTAAGCAATGACACATAATAGTTCTCATTCAAGATTCTAGTAATTAGTGCACTTAGTGCAATGATCCAACTTTTCGAAACTATGTGAGCCGCAATGCACGGGCATATGTTAGATTCTGAACTCATAGATCTTTCCATAGAGTCGAAAGCGCGCCAAAGCGGACTTTGGGCGAGGAAGTTATGGTCATCCGGTTGGTGTTTCACATGACAAGCGACATGCGAGAGAGCCAGAAACGGTACTCTGTCTTCGTCTCTTCCGAACAATATAATTCAGATTATTTTGAGCCATATATTGATGGATTCTAGACTCAAGGGCTTTCCATAGAGTCTACGAGCGCGTAAACGGACGTCTGATAAAGGACTATGGTTGTGCGAGTTGTACGGTGAGCTCATTCCTGGCGAGCTCGGCCCGGAAGCCCCGGCCAAGGAGGTCATTTCGACCTCTGGCTCATCCTGCTAAGCCCCAGACCACACCTGGCTCATCCTGGCGAGCTCAGGACGCCTGCAGCTCATCCTGTGAGAAATTTGGAGTCGGAAGAGCTGGTCTGCGAAGAGGTCGACTCGGCGAGGAAGAGCTCGGCTACGCACAAAGATCGGCTCGACCGAGGAAGAGCTCAGCTCTGACGAGGTCAGCTTTCGGCGGAAGAGCTCGGCTACGTGAAGTGCATTAGGCGAAGAGCGACTATGTGCGAGAGGTCGGCTAGTCGAGAGCTTTCGACTGCAGCGTGAGAGTCGACTTGGCGGAAGGGCGTGCGCGCAGGGTCAGCTCGTCGGCGAAGAGGTCAAGTCATCCAGGAGGCTGACTCGCCCCGAAAGAGGTCAGCTGGCTCGACCCAGAAGTCGGCTCGTCGGGGAGGCTCGTCTTGCGAAGAGGTCGACTCGGCCGCGACTCATCCTCGGACCCTTCAGAAGTAAAGGCCCATGGCAGAACATGGGGTCGATTTGGGTGATTCGGAAGCCTACCTCAAGCTTACTGATGGGGCTACAATATACCAGAAGGAAATAGGGCCAAATTCCCTTTACTTCCCAACAAAAATCGATCTTAAAGTTCAGATAATACATAGGATCGAAATAGAGCGACTTCATATGGTTCAGACGCAACCAAACATCCCCTCAAGGCAAGACACAACCCTTAACAAATTGTATTAAACATATAATCTGAGTTTAATTACAATTTATTTACGTTATAAGTACAAAACTTTGACAACAGTTCCGTTTAAAAGCGGGTTACCATAAATTTTACAAAAACCTGATAAGCCATCTTAGATCTTCCTCTCGACTAAGACCTCACCAGAGTGCCTTCTCTTGGTGTACCTCCGTTTTTGAAAAGCCTTTTCCCCCTGCGAGGTGAGCTATCTTCTGATGAAAGTCTCACCTGAAATCCTCCCCCTTTAAGTGCACATGCGATGGCATAATCCCATAAAATCATTCACACATTCATATAAAATATGCATATCTCTATATGAATGTCTATGTCATGCCCAGTCCTCACTGAATTTCTCATACATACAATTTTCCATGTATGAAAACTAGTTTCAAAACAAAAGCTTTTTGTTTTTGAAACCCACTGAACAACCTCTGATATAAGACAACCCTTTGAATATTTTTTTACACACTTGGACAATCCTCTGAATAGTAAACCAGCTGGACGTTATACGAGTCTTAAGACCATTGGACCATCTCAGGAACCCCCTTATTGGAAAACCCTCAGATTAAGTTCATTAGACAAACCTCAGATATAATTTATTGGACAACCCTCGAATCAACATTCTTGGACAACCCTCTAGAATACCCATTTATTCATGCCTTAACACGATTCAGCGATGACCCTAGTGCATGCAATGACAATGTCAGCATAATATCT
The DNA here is from genome assembly GCA_016808115.1 of Tetrastigma voinierianum. Classification (NCBI taxonomy): domain Eukaryota; kingdom Viridiplantae; phylum Streptophyta; class Magnoliopsida; order Vitales; family Vitaceae; genus Tetrastigma; species Tetrastigma voinierianum. Next base: position 183,471 of record JAEQBH010002848.1, on the reverse strand, counting down.
GTTACATGCATGATGGAAACTACATGCAACACTCTGTGCAACTACATCGAGCATCATGTTAATATATATAACATGCATATATTAACATTATTTTCTCTACACAATACGCATGTTATTCAAACGAGCAATAACACACAAAAGCTGGATTTAAATCTCGAACTCATAAAAACAACATGCACGATTACCTGACGAGATCGACTGTCTCGGATCTAAGCTTCACAATACAACATTGATTCCGAAGCTGCGGTTGAAAACTACCACAGAACCCGAAGCTAGTCTGACCAAACAACAGAATTTCTATGAAATTATTCTTTAAACCAGCCAGCTAGCAGAGCTAACCTCGCGACCATTTCATGACTCTTAAGCGAAGACTAACTGGTAGGAAAACCACTAGTACTGGTCAGTTCAACTGCTACTGACTCCTCATTTGTTAATCGGAAGGCTAGCGGTTCTCTTTCCTTTGAATTATCTTTTCTTCTTTCTTTCTTTTTCTTTTTTCCTTTTTCTTCTCCCTCTTATAGAACAAATTGCTTTAGGTGGAGAATACTTATCTAGGTGTAGAACACCTCTTCCTTCTCTCTCTATCATGACACATAGTGTCCCACATTAATGTTCATGCCCACTTTCACCACTATCCTCTCATACGAAGATAGAAGTGTGACGCAGCTACGAGTGCGGCGTGTCTCCTATCGGAGTTCCACATGGCATGCATCTTCGCTACCCGCGTGGTACCTCATTCGTCCATTTGTCTCGAAATACGTGCAATTTCGACCTTCTGATTTGGCGAAATTATTTATGTACCGAATTTCATGAGGCGAACTCAGCGGTATGTTCGTCATCTATGTCAGAGATCTAGAGAATTCCCGAGGTTTGCAACCTATGTCTATCATTTTACTTCCATGGAATTCTATTAGGTGGTGCCATATGGAGCATTGGTTTGGTGGCTTATGCGACCCGCAAACATTGGCATGTTCAGCCATCATATCACTTGCGAAGAGCAGGTTAGGCGTGCTCTCCTTGGTGCTCAGTGGATTGACAAGTGAAACAAGGATGGTTAGGCATAGATGCCTCAGTCGACGCCTCATGGTGATTCGCGTTTCAAGGTCCTCCAGCCTTCTAGTCAGGTGGATAGCTTTGCCCTTCATCTCCATCTCGATGATTAATTACATGCCTCCCCGCCAAATTTGTTCTGGTCTCATCCTCTACCTTTTACGAGGTTGGGTTCATCCCATGCTTTGGATGTCTCGACCACATAGTTCAGAAGTCCATGGTTTCCTGGATGTTTGCTCGTGAAGTCCCCACAGCACATAGTATCCAGCGCTTCATGCGAGGGACATTCCATTATAAAAGTGATTAACCAGCATCCAGTATCAAAGCCTGCATGGTGGGGTAGGCGCAATGATCTGGTACCTTCGACCTTGGTAGAGATTTCTCACTTTCTAAAATTTGTGAAGGTGTAAATTTCCCTCTTGGTATTGGTTTTATGGGTCTTGAAGAATTTCTTCAAAATTATGCCTACGTATCTCCCTAATTCTTATAGTTCGACTATCGAGGAGAGTTGGAAAATCTTGGCCTTGTCTTTCAGGGTTAAGGGGAAGGCTTTCAATTTCAGCAATTCCATATCAGTTATGCCCTCCTTGAAGTATTTGACCTCCTCGAGCTCCGGATGTGTGTGTAGGAGTTTTCATATTCCATACCATGGAAAGTTAGGGTGAGGCACCGGAATGGGCGACATTCCGTCCTCAGGTAGGAGGTATAATACATGGTGCACTCACCCTTGGTGGGTATGGTCCTCATTGTTCTATATGCATTTGGGTTCCTTTGAACCCCACACGGTGGCTTTGCAATTCTCCGTGGGGGATCCATGCGCTCGGTGTTCGGGAGCTCGCCGCAACCTTGTTGAAGTGGAGCCGCGACCCTTTCGATCTTCGATGTGTTCTGTCCCGATGGTGCCTGGTACACTTTGAAAGCGAGCCACCTGAGACAGAACGACGAAGAAAGTAGGGCTACCCAGTTGGGTTAGTATAAAAAAAAAATGAAAATTCATGTAATGTGATTATAAAAATTAAATCTACCCGGTAACAAAATGCTAGGGAGATTAAGTAAACAAAGAATTAGAATTCATCAACACTTGTGATGAGGATCACAAGTTAATGACTCGCTGCTCACAGGCGCCATCACCGGCAACGTCGCCATTTGACTTGAGTGCAGTCGGGTATGCCGGAATCAACAATATTTATAACCTAAATTCCTCGTACCTGCAGTAGCACCAGCTCTTTGCTTGATATAGTAGTTGAGGTTGAATTTTCTGAGAGATGGAGTTTCTTGCCTGAAATGATTTGAGTTATGTAAAATGGTGATTTCAATTTGGACTTGGGGTTTTGTAAAAGCAGTGTGATTGGTGGTGTGAAAACTACAAAGCAAAATGAAATGGATGTAAAAGAACTCCTTGAAGTCTCGGGCCACTGGGCTTGAGGTTCAAAGGCAACTGGAGAGTCCTTGGCTACTTTTCCTCGCGTTGGGGAGGATGACCTATATTCATTTCTTGAACCGGATCTTCATTTAGCTATGAAAATTGAGTCCTAAAAGTTTTTCTCTTGAGATAGAACATTTATTGATCATTCATGTCTCAAAGAAGTAAAAACTAACTCTTTGACCTAACCTGCAGAGGCAAATAAATGGAAGCCAAGTGAGCCTCGGTGGATACAGCGATGGCATCCCTTGAGCCACTTCACTTGCCAATCTTGACGATCGAATTTACATCAAAAGTATTTAAACCTGAGGCAAGATACAATCATCACCATGATCACAGTTTATGAGATCTACTACTTGATCCAATCAAAAAGTATAACATGTGCTAGTCTATCAGAATCAACAATGTCCAGTCTTGTTGATTCTTTAACTAGGGATCATTTAGATACAAACATAATTGCACATGATAGAAATCTCATTATCATGATCTCATCATGATTTCCTTATGCTATGCCAATGTATCGTGAACTCCATTAAATGATTAAAGATTGCTATCAAATTCAAAATTATGAATATCAAGTTAATATATATCGTTTATTAATATAAATTCAGAGTTGATAAGTGCTAAAGGTTATTTCCTTTAGAGCACTTCACTAACAATCTTCCACTTGCACTAAAGCCAATCGCCTTTGTATTTCATACCATAGGTTAGAACATGCAAGTTATACTTCTTTTGAGGAAGTGGCTTGAGAGGATCAACAATATTCGATATGTGGGCACTTTCTCTATTTACTTTGTGGCTCCATTGTTATCTAATCTGATGGTGGATCAACGATGCTAGTACCACTCTAGTTCGATGTGTATTTCCTTATCGAATCGCTTCCTTAAATGCCTCGAAGTTGCGATGTACTGCATCGGTTGTGAAGCAGTTGTCTCCTAGTTTGGAACTTTTCCAACTAAGCTGCTCCACCATTCATCAGACACGTGGCAGTTGGTGGAGTCATCTACACCTGTGGAAGTTGGCATCGCGTATACCTTCACATGGAGATCACTTATCTCCATTCTTTGATTCTGCTCTAATTGATAATGAACTTTGCTATCAACCTGATGTACTGCATCGGTTGTGGATCGTGATTATCTGTTTGGAACTTTCAACTAACGCTCCTTAATTTCATCACATGAACATGTAACTTGATTGAGATTTGGAGTCATCTGCGGAAGTTGGCATCAGTATACCCCTTCATGGAGATCAACATCTCCATCTCTCCCATAAATGAGAATGTATCCTAGTTCTTCTTAAGTACTTAAAATATTCTTGACATCCACCCTGATGAGCATATGCCTTATGACATTAAGAGCATATGATACATCGGGTCTAGTACATATCATAACATACATGATGGATCCTATAGTAGAGGCACGAGAAATCCTACTCATGCGAGTCCTCTCATCTTGTGTTTGTAGACACATTGATTTCGAGAGTGTGGTCCCATGGGTATTGGGTATGACACCTCTCTTGGACTGCTCCATGATAAACTTCTTTAGCATCTTGTCTATGTATGTGGACTGTGAAAGACCAAGCAACCTCTTAGATTTATCTCTATTGACTCTAATCCCCAAAATATAGGTTGCTTCTCCAAGGTCTTTCATGGAGAAATTCTTGGATAACCAAATTTTGACTAATTGTAATGTTGAGACATCGTTTCCTATAATGAGTATGTCATCTACATACAATATTAGGAACACGATTGCACTCCCACTAACCTTTTTGTACACACAAGACTCATCCGGATTTTATGGGAAACCAAACTGTTTGATAGTCCCATCAAATCGGATATTCCAACTCATAGATGGTTGCTTTAATCCATAAATGGATCTTTGAAGCTTACATACTTTACTGCCATCTCCGAATGTGAACCCTTTGGTTGTGTCAAGTACACATTCTCTTTGAGGTTTCAAGTAAGAAGGCCATTATTCATCCTTTTCCATATCTCATATGCGTAATGGTAGCATATTAAATTCAGATAACAAGAACAGTATACCATGAAAAGTTATTTCCAAAAAAAAAAAACCTTGAAAGGCCACCCAATCATGGAAGTACACTAAGTTAACATAGTATTGAAATATAACTATCCAATATCAATTGCTTGGAAATTTCCTTAACATTTTTGTATCTTAGAAGCCTAGCTTTGTTTTCTTACTTCTTGATAAAAATGAGGCTATCCAGAAGTGTGAGTGTTATGTCTATTTCTTAAGATGCATGTACACATATCCTTAAACTAAATAAAGGAAGATGAGTTTCGATACCTTTGCATGAACTCTTTATCTGAATAAATGATCAATGTAGTTGATTTCTAATCAAAAGGACTTAAAGCGAATAACAAAAAGTTTCAAGTATGTCGCTTAATTTCCCAAGGCTTTAGAGTTTTGACAGCCGATGCTTGTTGAGTAATTCAAAGCGCCATTTGTGAAACTAGTGTCTTTTATTAATGGAGGGTTTTCCAAAATTATGTGTCGCTCTTTCTCAAACAAAGTCACTCTATCTTTAGAGTAGGTTGGGTTACATCTCTGCATCAACCAGAGATTTCGAGAGGTTGTAAGCTCCAAACCCTAGCACCACGAATAAAACTAGGGGTTTTCTCCGCTTTGGTAGATTGTCAGATGTTGTATTCATATCCCTAATGATTATGGTCTCTTGACATTCAATCAAAAGATAAGCATGCTAATAGTGGCCAATTATTAACAAGTAAATAAAATGGAACAAAACATTTAATAAAATACTCTAACCACCATCAAACATAAAGTATGAGTCGACCCTCATCTCATTAACTTAAGCTATATCAAAACCCTAGAATTCGAATTTAGAACATGTTTAAGAGGAATACAACCATAGAGGGTAGAAAAGCCATGGATTTAAGGAATATGAAAGGAACTGGATAGAAATTTGCAATGGTGTCATCGGCCTTACGATCTTCTCCTCTATCGAATCTCTCTTCGCTCTTTATACGGACTCCTTTCCGCCTCCTTTTAAGAGGTTTCCATCTTTCCTTTATATTCTCCTTCATGGGCTCATGGGCTCATGGGCTTCTAGAGACATCAAAGCGTAAGACTGCACAAAGGGTGGCGCCTTGGCATCAAATTAGGCTTAAGCTAAAGCCTGATATCGAAACAACCTTGGATGGCGCCTAGGTGCCAGTTCCAGTCTCAAGTGGCACCTTGGTGCTAGTTTCAACTTCAGGTGGCGCCTAGGCATGCCAGAGGGCTTCTTCAAGTTGCTCATGCTTGTCTTTTACACTAGTTTTTCCTTGCTTTGTTTATTCTTCTCTAAACTGAGCCTGCGCATGGATATTTTCAATTAGTAACTTAAAATCTTAGTTTAAAGAGTAGATTAGCACCAAGTACATGCGTTTAAGTGGCGAGTACTATTTAGGTACTCATCAACTTCCTCGTATGTAATGGAGTCATCATCAATCATGAAGCGATACGTCTTTCTATTCACTGCAATCGGTATCTCTCGGGACCAATATGTGGCTATCTTGAGCACATGAGCTGCTTGTGCTTTAGAAGGTTAAGATATTACTTAAATCCTCATGAATAAGTCCACGATTAGTTTATCGCGTCACATTTTGAGCATGTTGAACTTCCTCAAGTTCAACTTTACTCCCATTGTCTCCTCTTAGAAGAAACTCTTTCTCTAAGAAGACATCATGCTTTGAAACAAACACCTTTTGTTCCAAAGTTGCTTCAAATTGATATCTCTTTGTTTCCTTAGGATATCTACCAAAAAAGAACACTTATGATTAACCTCAAACTTATCTAACATAATCCATCATAAAGTAGGACAACCCCATACTTTCAAGTGAGAAAGGTAGAGTTTCTTGTTATTCCATATCTCAATATGGAGTAACATCAACTAGCTTTGATGAGACTCTGTTTAAGATATAAACAATAGCCTCTAGTTAATATCCACTAAAGTTTCGGTGGAGTCTGCTAACATCATAAACCCAGCATGTCCCCCGTAAGGTTCGGTTCTCCTCAGCCACACCATTGCGTTGTGGCGTAAGGTGGAGTCGATGGGATATCCATCATCCTTAAGATAATCTTGGAAACTCTTGGCTTAATTATTCACCACCTTGATTCGATCTGAAATGTTCTAATACTTATTCAGTTGTTTCTCTACTTCATAAGCGAGTCCTTGAACCTTTCAAAAGGCTAAATTTGTACTTTATAAGATACGAAATACCCATATCTAGAGTGATCATCATAAAGGGTAATGAAGTACCACGAAACCTCCTCTAGCATGTGTGGTTATTGGACCACATTTATCTAAACGTATTGGAGTGCAACAGCCCAGCAGCACGTTTACCTTCGCAAGGCTTTGTCATCTTGCCTAATAAGCAAGATTCCCATGTGTCATATGATTCTAAATCAAATGACCCTAAGTTTCCACTCTTATGTAGCCTAGCCATACGTCTCTCATTTATATGGCCAAGGCGATAATGCCATAAATATGAGGTTTTCACATTATCATGTTTTAATTGTTTGTTGTCATGGATAGTTAATATTGGATTAGACATATCTAATATGTATATACCATTTCATAGTGTACCATAAGCATAGAATTAACACATCATTTAATATAATAGACCAACCATTGTTACTAAATGTCAAATGAAATCCATTCTTCTTCTATGAAGAAATAGAAATAATGTTCTTAGTTAAAGTTGGAACATAATAGCAATCATCGAGGATGATAAGGTCCACTAGGAAGTATCGGAGGGATCTGAGTCCACTACGACTGATACCTTGACTCTTGCCCGTTGCTGACTCGCAAGTCGACTCTCCCCTTGTTGAGTTTGCCTCTTTTGTTCACTTAGTCTTTACACATTAATGCATAGAACCACAATGGGTATCCAATACCCATAGGTTGTTATTAGAAACAATACTAATCTCGACCAATGACGTGCACAAATAGTGGAACATCGAGGACTCCCGAATAGGCCTTGTAGTTTTTCCTCCAGTGACCATCCTTATGGTAATGGAAGCAAGTGCTTTTTGAGGTAGTCTCTTTGGCCTTCTTCTTGGCCACACCTCCCTTTGCTTTCATGGACTTCTTATTCTTCTTGTTCTTAGAACTCTTCTTAGAAGTAGAAGTATCCATAAGCATCACAACTTTACCTTCCTTCTTGAAGGTAGGTTAAACCGTTTTCTTCTCTAGTGCATATTGCATTGGAGATGTCCTCTCAGCCATCTTAGAGTGGAAGAGCAGCTTTGAGACCTCGATCCTTTTGGATCTAGCCTGCTCATCAAACAGCTCCCTCAGATTAAGGACTATGGCATGAGCATCCATACCTTCATGCTGCTTCTGAAGCTCAGTTGACATGGATGCGAGCATGATGCACATCTTGTAATCATCGTCATCTATAATAGCTTCTAATATGCGCTCTAAAAACTTTTAGATGCATCAGTAGCTGGGGACATGGGAAGTGGCCCATCAAGGACATATGCTATTTTCTCAGGCTTGAGAACAATTCTCTAGTTCCTTAGCCAGTCCAACAAGTTAAACCCGGTCAACTTATTAGTTTCCAATATAGAAAGTAAGTTCACATTTGATGTCATGGTGTCGAGTCTAGCAACCTACAAAAAAAAGAAAAAAAAGAGGATATGTTAGTTTATACTTCAAATGTGGTTATCACGACTTTAATAATCGCATTATGACCCCCACTATTTTATTGCGGATCCACAACCCTCACTATGAATATGAGAGAACCTATATGGAAGTTCTCCTAGTTGTTCAATATCAAATATCACCTAAATGACCTTGGGTTTACCCAACAAGCCATCTTGGGTCAGAAAGCGCGTATTAGACTCGTACCAATTGCATCACCATGCAATTATTGAATCAGTTCTATCAACTCTTTGATGTATGCACAATCATTGGGTTATCAACTCTTTGATATGTGTACATCATATGTAAACACATGACTCTGTCCTTGATTGACGCGGTTTGTCGACAAACAATAAGTTCGGTTAAACCAGTCCTATTAATTGAAAAACATGTTTTCATGGTTTGAACATATTCTTATAGAGAGGGCTTGGGTTTCTTGACAACCCTGACTGCAAGAACCTTTGGTTCTAGCCCGTATTAATGGAAGACGTTAGGTTTAATATTGTTTATTGAGGGTATTCTTTATTTAAGTCTCAACATTTTATTTTAAGTATGCAATTATAACCATTCATCACATGAATCATATATAAAGATAGTTCACTAACTATATGGCATGATTATGGACTTAAGATCAATTTCTTAAACGAAGGAATTGACAGGTGAACCTAGGACATGCATGACTTCTGACCTAAAGTATATTTCTATACAAGAGTATTCTTTCATAGCTCCTTCATCTTCTTTGCTCCTTCATCCTTGCATCTTAGCATCTTCAGCATCCTAATCCTATGTAATCTAATTACATTTATAAAGACAAGGCCTCGAAGTTACATTTGAGAGGGAAAGAGATGAGGAAGAGAGTGATGAGATAGACAGGCGGAACACGCATGCCACATTTACCATTAAAGAAAAACATGCATATGCTTAATCCTGCCATTGGTCTCGATTATAATCAAATCTTAGTCATGCCTATTCACCCTTAGCATGCATCTTTTAAAAAATGATATCGGCATTCTAGGTTTTTTATTTTCAAAAATCAAACACCCCGATCTAACTCTTTGGCCTAAGGTACTGTTAAACTCTATGAACTAAGATAAACTTCTATGTAATTTTATCTAATTGGGCTTTTCATGCAAATTTCGAAATAATTTAAATTTAATAAAATTAAATTAAATTCATATGTTCCTTATTTAATTAATAATTAATTTCCCTTCTAAACCCATATTCATTGATGCTTTCGAACATTTCAAACTTTGAAGCATGTTGATTCCATTCTAGTCATACCATAATGCGTCATCAAATTAAAAATTTATAAAAAAATACATTTTAATTTGGAATCACATTCCGCAAGCTTCTAACATTAGGCTAACATCCTCAAGTTTCATCAAAACCAAACTTTAAGAATTTGAAACAAAAGCTTTCTAGCCCCAAAACTTAATTCCGCTCCCGGGTTATTGGGCTCACACATCAAATCAATTTTGATTAATATATCCTCACCTGACATCACATGGCGGATTATATGAATAAAAATTATCGAATGAAATTTTTATGGTTTAAATGATTTTGAACATGAAAAACCTAGATTGCGAAAATTAACATGTATATTAGCAAGATGCGATTTTGACGGATCGAGATTGACAGATACCTTTGTTAGGGTTGCTTGACCTACATCATAGTTATACGAGTGGAAAAAAAATTCACGTTTGATCCCTTCCATGGATCTCTTAGACTATCAAAATCAACCAACAAGCATATAAGAGGAGAAATAAGGTACCTTTTTGAAGTTTTAAACTCCCAATGGGTTATACGGTTTCCTTTGTTGTAGATTAGCCCCCAATGGTGTAGATTCGTAGCAAGACCACAATGGCTAGCAGCTGGACGTCTCCAATGGTGATCAACACAAAGGTTGGAGAAGAAAACCTCAAAAGGAAAATGGCTAGAATTTTCATTCTTGGTGCTAGCGAAGATCAAAACCTAAGAAAGAAGCTGGGAGAAACGTTTTCTTTATTTTTTGATCTCAAATGACGAACAACATAGTTAGTGGTTCGGGATTTCAGACTTTTATATAAGCCTCGCAAAGAGGAGAAACGGATTCAGACAGTACCCTCTATTAATGAGGTAGGCGCTACATGTATCTCAGGCATGTAATTCCAACTTATCGCGGATTGCCTTTAGAGCACTTCACTAACAAACTGGTGTTGCACTTTTGCATCATGCATCATGCTTTTTCTATAACCACATATCTTATAAATCACATGCCTAAAATGAGTCTTGGCATGACCTTATTACTTTGAAAAACTTAGTGGCCGACCTCATAATCTTCTAAACTGCTTTCAAGTGCCTTTGTTATCCTTGGCTTTGACCTTATTCTCAGCATAAACTATCACCTTGTTCCACTCTGCGTATCTTCTTATGTTACTCCCTTACTCAAAGTGGCTACCATCATCTAGATCCTTCTTCTGGTCACATCTATGAGTCACATCATGTTGAATTTGTCGAGTATGTCTTCTCGTTTTTTGCAACTTTCTCTACGCCCTTGTCCTAGTCCTTTGTTCCTATCTCTTCTTGGTTTCTCTCACCTTACTTTGTAGCTCCAGTCTTCTCCCAAGGCACTCTTCCTCGACAACCGCTCTATCACTGCCACCTATTAGGTCTTTAATAAAGTCTTCACCTGTTGCCTTTCCTTGGAAACTGCACCTCTCACATCTACTGGTCCTACCTAATTGTCCATACCATGTCTCTACACCACAATCGCCACCAACCCCACTCCACTGCCATAAAACACCCATCATATGATTACCTAGTCTAAGATCCAAATCAATAAACCAAGTCCTAAATATGTCTTGATCCACCAAACCTCTAGTTCTACTAAATCCCATACCGCTTCTCTAGGGCTCCTATGATCCCTCTGGGTGGTAAGGAAGCTATGTTTGAGGAATTTGATGCCCTCTTTTTCAAAATGGTACTAGATCTCATTCCTCCCCATTTGTCACAAAAATCTTGTCAGAGTGTAGTGGGTGTTTGACTCCTCGCTACGCAGGTGGTGATTCGGAATCAAAATTTGTATCCTATATCCTCTCCCACGCCGTAGTCAAGCTACCGCAAAGATAAAGGGTTCAGGGCCGAACACGGGATAGGTTTTCTGCATAATGATTTAAGTGAAGCAAAATGTGAATTTGATTTCGATTTTAAGGTGGTGATAAAAATGTGTATTCGTGGTTTGCAAGCTGAAAATAAAATGAAGAAAAAATAAGAAAGAACCTCGCTATCACATCGGGGTTTTAGGTCCTAAGGCAAAATGAGTCCCTGGTTCATTTCTCAGATTGGGAGGATGATATAGTCATCTCCCGAATCGAATCGGATCTTCATTTGCTTTAAAACTAAACCCTAATAATTTTCCTTTTGATAGAAAGCATTTATTAGCATTTATGATTCCTTCGGTGAAAATTTATCTTGACTCATCTTCTGATGATTCGTAAGGGCAATTAATGAATCTCGTGGATCTAAAAATAAGCATCCAACTGAACCACACAGATTACAAGTATTGATCAAAGGATGCACTTACGGTGAAAATATAGCCTTAACCTACCTCAGGTGGCTCGTGAAGCAACTAATGGAGTAGTATCAGTGTATCTAAGAGCTAAGAATACCTTTGAACCACTAAAGCTGCCAAGTATTGGCCAAAGATAGTACATCAGCTTTAAACCTAGAGTTGAAATTTTAGGAACCAAAATGTATTTGTTGTGTGAAAAAACGGGGGAACCATGCGACATGGATCCTACTGACAGGCACCTGGCTGCCAAGGAGGAAGGGTTTTAAGGCTTGCACGATCCTCGAGTTGTCATCCTTGGAGGTGACAACAACCAAGAAAGTGAGAGAAGAGAGGAAGAGAAAGAGAAAATGAGAGCTAAAAGCGGGGGCCTCAAATTTCCTTCCAAAAACTAAAACTTAGGTCAACTGATGTTTTACAATAGCTTATATAGCCTTACAAACATGTGAAATACCAAATAACAAACTAGAATAATTATAGTGAGGTGAAATGAAAAACCAAAAACGAAGTCATTTGGATAAAAAAAACAAAAGCGAAAATTTACGCACTGATGATTTTAAGCATACTACGATACTTTTAAGCTATGATAGCGGCATTTAACTATTATAGCGAAGTATCATGCGTGGCAATTTGGCACTGTTCTGCTCTTTGTTCCATTGCTTCCTGAGTTACTATTCCTTTGCACTATTCCATTTCTTCCAAGCTTTGATATTCTTCATTCGGCTTTAGCAAATTGATAGAAAACCATATGAAATTGATGAAATGTAGCCCAACTTTGGTTATGATTGGATTGACAGATAATTTGGCTTCCAATTCCCGTAAAAACTACAAAACAACCTCAGAATGCAATCAGAAGTGCAATAGGGACCAGATATATAGTGGTTCATTATAACAATAAATATAAAGCGCTCAAAACCTATTAAAAATAGGGTTCAAAATAGCACTTTTTGGGCACTAATCAGTGTTTCACATCGAACGTGCCAAGGATTAAATCATTGTGCCCTATAAAGCTTGCCTCATTGCCAAACGGTTTCATCAACGTCAAGATATTGACTATCATGATACTTTCAACTTTGTGGTTAAGTATACTACTCTAAGGGTAGTTCTTAGCCTTGCGATTGCTCGGGGTTGGTCCCTACGTCATATTGAAATTAACAACGCTATTTTTTTCACTGGACACTTAATGAGGATGTCTATATGTCACAACCTCCTGCCTTTGTTGACTCTAATTATCATCACTATGTTTACAAACTCAAGAAATCTATTTATGGTCTCAAACGGGCTCCCTAAGCTTGGTACACTGAATTACGCTCTTACTTGCACATGGGCTTCACTTTTATGCAATCTGATACTTCATATTTTATATTTTGAGAGGAAGATTTCAATGTTTACCTCTTGGTTTATGTTGATGACATTATTTTCATAGGTAATGATCTTGTGATTGATCAGTTATTGGCTTGATGACCTTCTAACTCAAGGACCTCAATGCATTACCAGTTTTTGGGTGTTGGGGTTTTTCACTCCTGTGAGGCCTGTGATTCTTTCTCAGCTACAATATATTATTGGTCTTCTCTCTCTATACAACATGGTGACATCAAAACCTATCTCTACACCTCTTGCGATCTCTTCCGCTATGACTCTCCATGATGGATCCTTGCTTGTGATGCCACTTAGTATTTTCAATTGGTTAACATGTCACAGTACCTACAATTGACACAACCTCACATTGTCTTTATAGTCAACAAATTATCACAATTTATGCACCTTCCTTGACTCTCACTGGGGTGTTTGCCAAAGTGAGCTTTTGTGGTACCTTGTTGGGAAACTTTTTGGAAGCCTCCTTCTTTGGCGTCATAGTTCTTTGTCTCTTCGTACTCTCTCTAATGCTAATTGGGTTGCTAACACAGATGATTGTACTTCAACTCATGCATATGTTGTTTTTTTGGGTCCTAATCTAGTTTATTAGAGCTCCAAAAAGCAATGGACCATTCTTTGTCACCTTGGAGGCGAGAGGCTGGTGGACTCTTTACTGCCTTTATCGGACATTGGTATGTCGAGTCTTAAGCGTATTAACATATCATGCTCAATACAAAATAAAACTACCAGTAGTGGTGTTTCTGATGTCATATACATACAATTCTGAGTCCCATTTATATACAAAACTATACATTACATTTACATGATCAGAGCACGGAACCTACAGTGATGAACCCCTACTAGTGTGCTGGCCTAGCAGAATGAGGAAGATCATTGTCTCCTTCTTTTGTACCTACACGGATTGAAAAACCCGTGCTAAGCTTTACGCTTAGTGGGAAACATTGGTAATATGCATATACACAGTTATAGTAAGCGTATAACAAGAACAAGTATCATAATTTGCATACATTCATATAAGGAACTTATACAATTACTTATGCTTCTAACAGACTAATGCTTATTCGGATCTCCCATATGACTCGTACTTATAGCAACTTTATGCTTGTTCAGATCTCCCGTAGGAGTTACAGAGCTTATTCTCACTCAGAAGTACCCGTAGGTATTACAGATCAGAACGATACAAAATTGTTTACTCTTATTCCTCATTCAGGTTATCATATAACTATGGGAATACCTAGACCAGTAATAATAAATGAGTAAGACACAACCACGATAAATTGCAGAAGATCTTTGTCTGATCTTGAGTGCATAACGCAGTAAGTGTCGACTTAACGAACAAGAGTGTCATAGCACTAATCGGGTCTTAAGTGCTAAGCGAACATACTTTGCCCGCGTAGCGAAGTGTCGTCTCATTTCATACCTGGTCTTAGGCATTCCTACGATTATATGTATTCTGAACTTCCTAGCTTATTATAGGGCATGAACTTTACCCCCATCGAACTCGCTGAGGCGAAGTGAAGCTTCACCGAGGTGGCGAGGTACGGGACATTTTTCACTTCATTTCTTCCTTATCTATACTCCCGGTATGCGAATTATAGCTTAACTATGCAAAAATACCAAGCGAGAGTTGCAGAACTAGTGAATGCAGGTACCTGCATTCATTTCTGATGTCGAACTAGTTAAAAAGTGAATGCAGAATTACCACTTTGGATGAATCTCGTACTAGTTTGCCCTTTGCATAAGTGATCACTGGTACCATCCACCATTTAATCACGGCACCGGGTGCGGTCACGCGAAATGGCGGGGTCACCCTTTTCCTTCACTTTTCTTCATAATTCTCTTCCATTTTCAATTTTCATCCAGACCAACATGAATCCCATAAACGACTCCATAAACACTTTTAATTAGCCAAAGTCCAAGGATTCATACCAAGTTCTCAATAGACTTGCAAAACCATACTTATGAAGGATTCCACATATCTAATTGATATGCTTCAAGTTTTCAACCCAACTCTAAATCTAGAGTTAGAATGTTTCCTAGCAAAGAGCACTAGAAAAAGGGAACAAAGCTAATGTCGAAAACCTAGCAATCCACTACCCAGTAATTTTTAGACCAGTATCTTTAGAATTCTCTGGCTTAATTTCCCTTACAATTCCATACTCAAATTCCATAGATCCATACCTTTGCTTTGCTTCTCCTTATTCCTCTTCTTCTTCTTCCTCTTCCTCTTCTTCCCGTATGCCCTCTTGTTTGGAGACAAAAATGAGTTATTTTTGTCTCCCTCCCCTATTTATAATTAAAGTTTCTCTTATTTGCCTTTTAGTCCTCCCCTCATACATTAATTGCTCTGATTCTGTATTTCACTGGCCTCTAGTCTTATCAACTTATGACTTTTATGCTCCCTTTTGACAAATTACAAATTTTTCCTTATGTCTTGTACAATTTCCAGGTTTCTAAATTTCCATGTTTCACATTTTAATTACGAAAAATTCAATTTATGCCTGCAAAATACCCTAAACACGTTGAAAACGACTGAGGTATGTTCGAATATTCTGATTACTCACTCTTGCAGAGGCGGAATATAGTTGATTGCCTCACTGTTCTACGAAGACTACGATTGGGTCAATCATCTTCTATATAAACTTGATGTTCAACCTTCATCTACTCCAGTGATTTACTATGATAATCATGGTGCTACTTATTTGTGCGCAAACTCAGTCTTCCATTCTCGGATGAAGCATCTTGAAGTGGAATTCTGTTTTGTTCGTAATCTTGTTTAAGATGGGGTCCTTCATGTGACATTAGTTTCCCCTTCTAATTAGCTTGTGGATACTCGACCAAGTCATACGGTGGGGGCTTACCGCGTGATATATCTTGAGATCAGCTTCACTTTAGAGCCGTCTTATGGGGTGTGATAAGGATTAATTATTTTAATTATTTAATTTAGTTTTCATAATTTTCTTTAGTCCTCATATTTATCCTTTATTTTTTGAATTAGGTATATTTTTCCTTTTGAATTGTTTCATATCAATTTAGAAACCCAACTTTGCATGTATATATATTTCACTTTTGTTTAATAATACCAATCAAGAAAATTTATTCTCTAAGATTCTATTAATATCAAAGTAATAATGAATTTTACTTTATACCAATTAAACTTGTGTAAGGATAATTAATGTAAGAAAATCAATCGAGATAATCAAAATATAAATGATATACAGGGACATTATTTCCAGTGGAAAACCCCGAAAAATTGTGTAGAGATGAAAAAAACCAAAGGGTTTAATGCTAGTGAAATCAAGAAATTAGAGTTTCACCTAGCAACTTTATCTAAAACTCTCTCCAAACGCCTTCATCCTTGTTCGAAGTTCATGAAGCAACAACCTCTTATTTACACACTAGTAAAACCAGCCACCTTGTAGGGGAGTTTAGTTTATACTGTATCCGAAGATTAAATAATGAATCTTCAATAAGAGATTTAGAATGAATTATCATTTTTTGCTTCTCTCCTAAACAAGATTTTAAAGATATCTCAAGAATAAAAGAACTTGACTTTATGTTTCTCTCTTTGAATGTTTAACTCTAAAAGAGTTATGAAGTGTTTTCATATGCTACCAAACCTAAAAGGATCAGAATTCTAGCTCTTTCTAGATTAAAATTGCATAATGTATTGAAAGAAATTTGATAGAAAAAACCCAAAACACTCAAAGTTGCATCATTTGAATGTTGAAAGCGTGTGAACATCCTCTTTGAATTATCTGACCATTTGATCAGGCTGAATAAGTGATCTTCCCATTTTCAAAGAAGTTTCAACTTTAAAAGCTTATAAAAAACAATTCCAATATCCATCATCCTTTAGATACAAAATTTGCATCTAGTCAAACCTTATTATATGAACTCAGTTGATTAAATTAACAACCTTTAAATCCTTGAAAGAGTGTAAGTTACTATTAAGATGGATTCTAAGCTAGTTTATATGAAAATAAAATTGTTAAAATTACAGTATAGACATATTGTCTCAACACAACCTAATGAAATGAAGAAAATTTTACCAACACACACCAGTTGTAATTGAGTATATCTCACACATTCTTATGTATACTGTATACTGTCTGTGTAGTGTTTGATCAAAATCCGACTTCCTATAGAATGTATTAATTTGATCAAATAAAGGTTTAGTGGAGTTGAATCTGTTTCTTTGACATGGAAATGATTTTGAATTTGCTTCACTTGAATAATTTATGAGCTCAACTCCTAACTCTGAACATTACATGAAATTATACAGGAACTTAGTGGCCAACAACTTCACATTTGATAGCTCAAATAAAAGGTGACTTATAGTACATTTAATCTAACTAACCAATCGATTAAAAAGATTGTTCACACGTATCCATGTGGTGCTTGTAGTCTTTTCCCAGGATTGGATTGTCTTCAAAGAAACTTCCCTTGCCATAAGAATGCTCCACGCTGTAAGTCTCTTTGTTCTTGCATAAACAAGAGGAAAACAAATATAGAAACAATCATTTAGAAAAAATAAGTTAATTAAGCATATATTAATGGCAGATGCCAACTTCTCGATCAAGTGTGGTGGCTCGGAGATGAGAAATGAGGAAGGCATAGTGTATGAGGCTGAAAACTCAACTCTTGGTGCAGCATCTTACTATGTAACAAGTACAGAAAAATGGGCTGTTAGCAATGTGGGGTTGTTTTCTGACAGAAATAATCCATCATATGTGGATAACAACTTGATGCAAGTCACTGGCACTAATAATCCAGAGCTTTTCCAGAGTTCAAGGGTATCGCCTGGATCACTTAGATACTATGGCCTAGCTCTTGAGAATGGGCCTTACGTTCTAACTATGGAATTTGCAGAAACAGTATTTAAGGATCGCAATACTCAAACTTGGGAGAGTCTAGGAAGGCGTGTTTTTGATATTTACATTCAGGTACTAAAAAATCTAATCCTCCTCATTTGGACTTCAGCAGGCATCTTTCCTTGTATGAAGTTTCTTCTATCTATAATCTCATTTGCTTATTTTTAATCTATTTTCTTGTTTTGCAGGGAACCCTTCAATTCAAAGACTTCGACATATCAAAGGAGGCTGGTGGGGTTGAAAGCAATTGAGAAAAAATTCAACGCTACTGTGTTAGAAAACTATCTCGAAATTCACCTGTTTTTGGGCTGGTAAGGGAACCTGCTGCAATCCAGTCCAGGGTTATTATGGACCTTCCATATCAGCTATCAGTGTTGTTTCAGGTAACATATGTGAGGTGCAGATATTTTATAAAATTTTCATTATACAAGAGGTTCTAAAAATTGTGCTTCCTTTCTCAGATTTTGAACCAACTGTAGCTGGAATTCCACCAATTCCTCCCTCAAAGAAGAACAAGAGTGGGTTGATTGTGGGTGTTGTAGTTTCTGTTGGAGTTGTGAGCATCATACTGATATGTGCAGTTCTTTACTTACAAAGGAAAGCTTCATCTGTCAATGAGGATGAAGGTTATGGTTCTGCTCTACACTCTGTAATTTGCAAACCCTCAGATCACACAACCTTTTATATCAAATGAAGGACACCACTTTCTACAAGATGAAATGGACATTATCTCATATTGTGCATATATTTCAATAACTTCTATCTTCCATGAATTTTCAGATTTTTCTAGGTGGGCCTAGACCAAACACTTTCAGTTATTCAGAGTTACGAACCGCAACAGAGGACTTCAACCCTACAAATAAGTTAGGGGAGGGTGGATTTGGGCCCGTGTACAAGGTGAACTTAATTTCAGTTACCAACAATGTATTACATTTCATAACCTTTTCAAAAGTATTATGTTGCTGATTTCAGTATTTTATAGGGCATTCTTAACTATGGGAGGGTAGTAGCTGTGAAGCAACTTTCAGTAGCCTCTCAACAAGGGAAGAGTCAATTTGTAGCAGAGATTGCTGCCATATCCGCAGTGCAGCATCGCAACCTAGTGAAGTTGTATATTGTGCTGCATTGAAGGAAGTAGAAGAATACTTGTTTACGAATTTCTTGAAAACAAGAGCTTAGATCAGGCCATTTTTGATATGGATATTTAGAATACTTCACATCCTCCATTTCTATGAAACCATGGGGAGGAAAAAATATGCATACTCTTGAGCACTGCCCAATTTTTTTTTGGTTTTTAGTTTTTAGTTAGTCTTTGCAAATTACACTAGAATGACTAAATTGTCTGATTTGTTTTCATAATTTCTACAAGTTTAAGTTGTTTTTATCAAATAGGTTCTGCTGCTTGCAGGTAAAAGCAGTTTGCATCTTGATTGGTCAACCCGCTAATATATGTAGGAACAGCTAGAGGATTGGCTTATCTTCATGAAGACTCAAGGCGGATTGTACGGGGATCATTAAAGCTAGTAATATTCTCCACTACGAGAGAAGTGGAGTCTATGTATGATCATTGACCCCTGGCTAAAGGTGGTAAATAATACTGACTATAGCATATAGTTGCAAACAAAGTGGACCAGCGGCAGGGTAGCCATAGGTACCGTGGACAAATGTTTTAGCCGCGGGAAAATCTAATTGGGTGTCTATAGGTTATAGTCGGGGTTTTGTTCTGGCCGCGACCATAGGTGGTTCTATAGCCAGGGTTTTGTTCTGGCCGCGACCATAGGTGGTTCTATAGCCGGGGTTTTGTTCTGACCGCAGCCATAGGGATGTTCTAAGGTGTTATAGTCGGGGTTTTTGATAAGTATAAAAGTATAAACCCAAATCTTACAAGCTTGAGCTTTTAGGAGAGTTAGTCGTTTAACAGACTTCATTGATTGGTTGGGCTATGAGGCGAGGGTTTTTCTTTTGTTGAATCTCTCGCCATTTTTTACCTCCTTGTATGATTGTGTATAATTTAAGCGCATTTAAGGAAGCTATTAATACACTTGCTTTTACCCATATATAACAAATAAAAAAAATAAAAAAAACAAGCTCAAAACATTAAAATCATTTTCACATCTTAGCAAAAAATCATTTTCCAGCTAACTCTTCACCAAACAAACACAACCAAATAAAAATAGTGTCCGACAAGAATCCCATATCCACAACCATTTCATGTTTGCATCATGCTCTGAGAAAGTTTGAATAATTAAAAAATAAAAATAAAACAGCATCAGAACTTCATTTGGATACACCAGAGACAATAGGTGACCAATTTTTCTTTTCCTGTGGGTGCGTGAGTGGGGGTGGGTGGGTGGGGGTGTGTGTGTGTGTTTGTGATAGGTATGGCCAGTAGGTATATGATGAAAAAGACTGCAACTTGTTCAGAGATCAATTTTCAACTGATTTTGAAAAGAAAAAAATAAGATTGCCCCAGCATTATTGTCTTATTAATCATATCAAGTAATGCAGCACTTGATATGATCAATAAGAACACTAGAATTAGAGCAACAACTTAGGCATCATATCTGGAGAAGCAATCAACTTGTCAAAATCCATAGATATCTATCAAGTCCTTTCCGCCAACCAAATCTGCTCCAGCATTTTTTGCTTCATCAAACTTTTCACCTATAAAAATATAGATTTACATAAGTTACAATGGAACCCAGCTGCTTCTAATTTATGACATGCCCCTGTGAAGTATCTGCCATAAACATATTTGGAAGGAGATGAGGAAATAAGACTTTTCATGTGTTAGTCCCAACTGAGAACTAAGCAATTGTACAGAAACCAGTTTGGAACCATCCAAGTTAATTGACCACAAGATATGCACAAACCAGAACCATGACATGGACATATCTCCTGAAAACTTTCTATTATGTAGAAAGTTGAAACAGCACCTCCGATCATATGCTTAATGCTTTGGATAATCATTTTCAATAAGCCTTGTCTCAGTCTCTATAGTTATGATCCAAAGACTAAAGCTTTGGAAGGTATGTGAATACAGACTAAAAGTAATATATCCTAATGTGCAAATTTATTAAAAATAGTGTTCATCAAGTATGCAATTACAGTGGTAATTAATATTTTAGGATTGTAAAACCAAAAAGGAACAAGAAGGAACAAATACAAAGATCAATCAACGCACCTATGACCTAACCAGTCCACAAAATTTAACAATAATATACATTATAATGTCAGCATTTCCAGAATTCAAACAATAAATTAAAGGATTGTAAAAATAAAAATAAGAATGACAACCCTCAAAGTATAGGAACTGAAGAACAATACAGAAAACACAAGTACCTTCAGATTTTCATTCCAGAGCCTGAACATTCCAGCATTGACAGCATTGACAGCATTGACAAAATTCCATGTTCATCCATCTTTGGGACTCTGAATTCACTAGAGTTAGGCCTATCTGCAGAATTCAAAATACAAAGAGAAATTATCAGTTTTGGGCTCTATAAAATCACTAATTTGCTAATTCCATGCACAACTAGAAGGAAAAAGAAAAGAGTCAATTTGGGTTTAGGATTTGTTTGAGGGCTAAGTACTGTTGCAACATCAGCACAAGAAGTCACACGTAGGATTAGATTTTCAGAATAAAAGCTAATAGAACAGATCAAGAAAAAGGACTAGGAAGTAAAGGAAATATATTGCATCTCATGGAACAAACAGAATTAGAACAAATGAGCGCAAGGATGGTGTTCAATCACCCGATAGAGGCACCATAAAGCTTGCAGGTAGACAAGCTATTAAAAGGCAACCTAACCAACCTATTTTAACACACGAAGTTATATTGGAATTAGGCATCACACATTACATAAAACAAGAAAAAAAGAAACCAGGAAACTATAAAAATCAATTTCACAAGAATTAGCACCTCAGTATATGATTCATTAGCAACAAGGTGCTCATTACCCGGCCAGAACTGACATATGCGGCAATAACATCAATAAATAGTCAACTACTTTGAGTTTCCAAGTATTACCATTTGATACAACCCGGACAACAGGTAGAACATAATTTTTTGATGTTCAGCGCGAAGTTTGTCCCGATCAAGTAAACCAACAAGTAAACCAACACATTCTAGAAGAGCAATTCGGTGGGGCCCAGGAGAAAGAAGCGGCGTGCGAGAGAAGAGCAAATTTTCTTTCGAAAGAGCGTGAGCCCAAAATGAGTAATTAGTGTCACAAGAAAACCATGATTTACCAGAAAATTTCCTTGAATCACGAAAAAGGAGAGACATACGATCAATATGAACATATCATATATTCTAAGCTAACTTTGAATAGATGGTGAGGAGTAGAGATGGCGGGAGCTATGAGGCCAGAGGCGACACCTTGAGGAGGCGTGGAAGAAGAAATCGAGATCTACCGCCATTCGAATCGGAGGGTCCTAATGCTCTCCCGACTTTGCGAATCCATAGACAATAGTTTACCCGGCGAGAAAGCCACTATTAATCAATCCATAGTCCTTGAGCAATGTCGAAATCGGTGGAGGAGGAGATTAACTAGATTAGGGCAAAAAACTTTGTGACTAGGACATTTCAAATTCCTAGAGAGAGGTGCGAAGAGGCAAGAGAGAGAAGCGAGAGGGGAGAGAGGTGAGAGAGAGACGGTCGCAAGAGGAGGATTCTGAAGATTAGTGAAATTTGGGATAACATAGAGTTGCAGTCAAAACCCCCTTGTGTCTATTGAGTCAAATTTAGCCCCGGTTTTAAATTTTTTCTAACTATAGCGACCTGTATAGTAGCGGCCAATTAATTTCCCCAGATAAAGGGTGGTGGCAAATTCCTTCAGCCGCATGAAATACATAAATGCGACTATAAGTATTTTTAGTCATAAAATTTGTTGACCTTTGCTAAAATTGGGCTACTATATCCCAATTTTCTTGTAGTGCTCCTTGATGCAGAGCTTTGTCCAAAAATATCAGATTTTGAAACGCTTAGAAAATTAATATGGCAACGAGAAAACACACATTAGTTGGAGTTGCGAGGCCGCGATGTGAGCTCAGCTAGCCATTCTAATGATACTTTTGTATTCCACTATGGTCAATGTCTTCTTGAATCATACATACCTCCAGAAAAGATCACTTTCTCTATAGTTTATTTTTCTATTGAAGAGATTGCTTTCTGGTATGATGTTTTAATTCAAATTCATTCCCATTTTAGAAATCTCCGGGAATTTTTAGACTTATAATATTCCTTTTCTTTATTTAAATTCATGGGTTTTATCACAAGTCTTCGCTGAATTAACCTCATCTACGCTATGTTGATGTAATCTTGAAGTGGCTACCTAGCACCAAAATATGCAATGCGAGGGCATCTAACAGAAAAAGCTGATGTCTTCGGATTCGGGGTTGTTGCTCTTGAGATCCTCAGTGGGAGGTCAAACTCTGATAATAGCTTGGATACTGAAAAGATATATCTTCTGGAATGGGTATAGAAAAATAACTTCTCATTTTCTTCTCTTTTCCAAGATAATATTGGTATAACAACTTATTCCTTCTCCATGGTTATTTCCAATTATTTCCAGGCATGGACTCTACACGAAAATAACCGGGTGGGCTGGTGGATCCAGCATTGACAGCATTTGATGAAGCAGAAGCTAGCCAAATCATAGGAGTGGCTCTAATGTGCACCCATGCCTCACCAATGTTGCGGCCAACTATGTCACGTGTTGTAGCAATGCTTACAGGAGACATTGAAGTGGGCACAATTACAGCAAAACCTAGTTACTTAACAGATTGGGATTTCAAAGATATAACAGACAGCTTTTTAAATGAAGATAGTCAGGCATCTATAAAATCCAAGAGCGGGAAGCATGATGATAAAACTGATCAAATGTCTTCTCCTGTTAATCCCACTGAACCCATGCTCCATGAGATCATTGGAAAAGGAAGGTGATTTGTTTCTGCGACTAGTGTAATGTAACATTGAACCATGTACTGTCATTGCAATTCAGTTAATCTTCTTCTTGTAAGGTCTCTTTCTTCTATTAGTTCTTGGTACTTCTTGTTATATATTTTCATATTGTTGGTTAAAAATAAGTATAAAAAGAATTATACTTTTTATGATATTTTAAGTGTAAAAAGAGTTACACTTGTGATGATATTTTAAGTGTAAGAAGAATTACATTTTTAAGCATATAATGTGTAAAAGGAGTTACACATTCAATGGTGAATTAAGATTGTAACATTTTAAAATAAATCATGTTTAATTGGTGGATTAAACCTATGAAATGTTACAAAACTTATAGGTTGAAGAAGACCATGAGTTTGTAACATTTGAGAGTAAATCATGTTTAATGTGAGCATTAAACATATGAATAAAGTATTGGATTGTTACAAAACTTATGAGGTTGATGGAGATCATAAGTTTGCACATTTGAGCTTAAATATATGTTTATGTGTGAATTAAACATATATTTATGTTATAGAATGTTACAATCTCGAGAGGTTAAGGAAGACAAAAAGTCTTATTCTCTTTGTAATCACATATTCCAACCCTAAGAGTGTTCTATATAAGAGTGACTTTTCTTCTTTTGAAATATTATGTAGAAAAGTGAAAAGGCTTGATCAATCCCAAGACTATTGCCATCTTACTTCCCTAAAGATTTCTTGAGAGGGGGAGGAAATAGAGTCTTTGGACAAAGTTGTAAGAACTTGTTTGAGCCTTCTTGCATCATAACTGTTCTTATTTCTTTTTCCAAAGAGATAGTAGTGCTTTATGAATCGAGAGTTTATTGTAGGAGTGATATTAGTGTGTTTCTCTTCTCCATTGTATCCATCAATTTTTCCAACAATCAAAGACTCTAATTTTCAATGGAAGGAGAGACTATCAGATCATAGACGAGGCCTTGTGAGGTTGGATCGTTTTGATGGTTCCAACTTCACTAGGTGGCAAGACAAGGTGAGATTCCTTCTCACGACACTCAAGATCTTTTGCATCCTTGATCATGCCTTGGCACCATTACCAGAACCAAAGAAAAATGTAGGGGTCATATTCTTAACACCTTATTCGATAGCCTATATGACCTATACACTAACACTCATTTCGCAAGGGAGAGTTGGGAGGCTCTTGAAAACAAGTACAAAACCTAGGAAGAAGGTACCAAAAAGTTCCTTATTTCTCAATACATTGATTTCAATTTTTTTTTGATGAAAAGCCTCTCTTACCACAAATTCATGAGTTACAAGTGATTGTGAATAAGTTGAAAGTTCTCAAAATTGAACATCTAGAGGCTTTCCAAGTTGGCACTATTGTGGCTAAATTATCACTAAGTTGGAAAGGTTATCGGAAGAGGATTCTCCATAAGAGCGAAGATTACTCCTTAGAGGATATTAAAAAACATCTTCAAATAGAG
The DNA here is from genome assembly GCA_016808115.1 of Tetrastigma voinierianum. NCBI lineage: Eukaryota > Viridiplantae > Streptophyta > Magnoliopsida > Vitales > Vitaceae > Tetrastigma > Tetrastigma voinierianum. The sequence continues at coordinate 158,127 of JAEQBH010002848.1, read as the reverse complement.
GAAGAATCAAGATCAAGAGACAAAGTGGTGGAAGAGTCCAATGGTGGGACTAACAAAGCAAATACGGTTTCAAAGCCCAATCATCCTAATGTAAAAATAAATAAAAAACATTTCGGGAATTTCAAGGGCAAGAAAGGTCTATGTTTTGTGTGTGGAAAACTTGGGCATCATGCCAGGGAGTGTAGATACCGAAAAGACCAAAAAGGGGCTATAGTGAATGCAATTGATGAGGAGATCATTGTAATCTTAAGCAATATATGTGTTGTCCAAGGGAAGGTACAAGGATGGTGGTATGATACTTGTGCCATTGTTCATGTCACCTATGACAAATCTCTTTTCAATACCTTTGAAGATGAAAAGGGTGATTAAGAGGTTCAAATGAGCAATGAAGGGAGATCCAAGGTGCTAGGCAAGGGCATTATTGAAGTTGTTTTTACTTCTGGAAAAAATATTACCCTTGTAAATGTATTGTATGCTCCCGATATGAATAGAAATCTTATTAGTGGGGAATTGCTTAGCAAACCGGGTATCAAAGTGGTGTTTGAATCCGGTATATCTAAATCTGGGAACTTTGTGGGAAAGGGTTATTCATGTGATTGGATGATTAAGCTTTGTACCAATGACAATTTTAATAAAATAGCTTCTAATTCTGCTTATATGTGTGACTCAAATTCCTTATCTTTGTGGCATAATAGGCTTGGACATGTTGGTTTAAGTACTATTAAAAGGATTGTGAAATGTGGTATGATTGCTTATGATGCCAAGGATTTTGAAAAATGTGAAATATGTGTTAAATAAAAGATGATTAAAAAGTCTTTCCATAATGTTGAGAGATCATCTAATTTACTTGATTTAATACATAGTGATCTTTTTGAACTTAATGGCATGTTAACAAGAGGTGGCAATAGGTATTTTCTTACATTCATAGATGATCGTTCTAGATTTACCTTTTTTTTGGTTGAAGAATTAAGTGAAACTTTCAATGCCTTTAAAGTTTACAAAGCTGAAGTTGAAAATCAACTAAGCAAAAAGATTAAGGTGCTTAGAAGTGATAGAGGTGATGAATATTTCTCTAGTGAATTCAATTCATTTTGTGAAGAATATGACATAATACATGAGTGTATTGCACCCTATACACTTATGACATAATGACATAAGCGAGGAAGAATCAAACATTCTTAGAAATGGTGAATGCTATGTTATTGCATGCTAAATTAAATTTTTATTTGTGGGTTGAAGCTTTGTTGACTGTTTGTCATATTTTGAATAGAATTCCTATGAAATTAAATGAGATATCTCCATATGAGTTATGGAAAGAAAGGAAGCCTAATATAGACCACTTCAAAGTGTGGGGGTGTCTTGCTTATTGAAAGAAAACGAATCCAAATAAAACAAAATTGGGTCCAAGGGTCACTAAGTGTGCATTTGTAGGCTATGCCTAAAATAGTAAAGCTTATAGACTATTAGACTTGGAGTCTAATGTGATAATTGAATCAAGAGAGGTAGAGTTCTTTGAGAATTTGTTACGTGATAGCAATTCTCAAGTACCTATTAGTGTTGGAGAGTCCCAAGATGAGACACCTCCAAAGGTTGTTGAGCAACTCATTGTGCCTTGGAAAAGTCAGAGTTAGAAAAGAAAAAGTGTTAGGATTGGATGAGATTGATTCTCAAAGAAGTTCCTTTATACTTAACTAGAGATAGAAGATATTGGAAAATTCTATGTACTTCAAATAGAGGAGGATCCCAAAACATACAAGAAGCTATGACTTCCTAGAGATGTTTTTGGAAAGAGGCTATCAATGATGAAATGGATTCAATTATGTCCAACCAAACATGGTAATTGGTAAACCTTCCACCGGGGTCTAAACCAATTGGGTGCAAGTGGGTATTTCGAAGGAAATATCACACTAATGGCATGATTCAAACCTTTAAAGCTAGATTAGTAGCTAAAGGGTTTAAACAAAGAGAAGGTGTTGATTATTTTGATACCTATGCACCCGTGGCAAGAATACCATCGATTAGGATATTGTTTGCTTTGATATTAATTCCTAATCTATTTGTTCATCAAATAGATGTCAAACGACATTCTTGGATGGAAATCTCAATGAGGAGGTCTACATGGAACATCCGAAAGGTTTTGTTCTAAAGGGGAATGAGAACAAAGTGTATAAGCTTGTTAAATCATCATATGGTTTAAAATAAGCTCCCAAACAATGGCATGAAAATTTGATCATGCTATTCTTTCACATGGATTTAGACACAAAAATGCAAACAAATGCTTATAGTCTAAGACTTGTGGAGACTATGTAGTTGTAGTGTGTCTATATGTGAATGACATGTTAATCTTGAATGATTACATAGAAGGAATAATATAAACAAAGAGGTTTCTATCCTCAACTTTCAAGATGAAAGATCTTGGAGAAGTTGATACCATCTTTTGTATCAAAGTAAAGAGAAATAGTGAAACTCGCTATATTGAAAAAGTATAAAAAATTGATTCAATATGGAATAATCCCAATCTCATTTGTGAGATCAAGTGGAAACTTGGTGGATTCTTTCACTAAATTTCTTACAAGAGTTTTAGTAAAGACAACGTCTAGAGGGATGAGACTAAAACTCCTTGAATAAAATTCGCCAATGATAGTAACCCATCTTAATACTAGAAAATGACTGGTCTTAAGTTCAATGGGTAAAAACAAGTCATTGATAAGTGAATTGTGGTAGCATTAGAATCCTTAAGTTCCAGTTGTGATGAGTTGTGACGCCCCAAAACTCGGGGGTCCATTGACCAACCTGACACTTGTGGAAAACTCGTGGATATTAGGTGACCCGATACCGCACTGTTATGTCCCATTTACCGGGATCCATAATTTTAACAAAAATCGGACAACATTTCCTTTGTATGGGGATCTCTATCCAAAATCTAACTTGTACAAAACATAGTAACATGGCCCATCCGAGACCCAATATAATACAATGACCTCATCGGGTCTACTTATGAGTTAAAAATGACCACATAGGGTCCATTTATCCATGTTCATTTAAAACATACAAAATTATATTTAAAACAATTCATAAGAGTTTAATTACAACATTCTTACAAATATCACACATTAGAACAAGATTGTTCCAAAATATTTTACAAAATGGTAACAAGGCCACATGTCGACCTTCTTCACAATTGTGGCCTCGAATGAATCTTAGATCGATGGTGTATATCCTACACTTGAAATGTTTCCCCACCATAAGATGAGCCAAACCTAGTAGTAAACTTCCCTGGAGCTACTCCCCACCTAAGTGGACATGCAATGGTCATGTTCCACAATTCACACATTCCAAACAAGATTATGCAATCCTAGGTTGGAATTCTACATGCCACGAGATGATATGAGACTCAACCATGTACCATGCCCCGAGTCCTTACCGACTCCCATCTCACAATGCCAAAGTCTATGCGTGATAAAATCCATCATTTCTAGATTACATCCAATGATAATTTTACAAAACAAATTCATTTGTTTTCAAACCAGAAGCTTTTTGGATGTTACACCTTAATGATCGTTTATATTCAAAACCATGTGTCTTTTTGTGGGTAGCGAATTTTGGAGGTCTCACCACAGGCTTTGTGAACCTTCCTACACTTTCACGGGGTTTTGCTGTTGGACATATATGTATAACCAAAAATAACGGGGCTCTTACCCGAGGGGGAGTCTGTCCTTACTTGCTAATACCTGACACATATTTTTATTTTCATGTATACAATCGTGTGAATTGTTGGACGTTGTCATTTATCTTTTGACCCACGATCAAACACCAAACACAGTGTTGATTATAACCATGCACTCACACCCATTTTATGCGATGTCCCCATGCATATGCAATGCGATGTGCCATTTCATGCCTATACCATGTCACATATATATGATGAATGCTATATGGACAATTCTGCTCATGCATACCACCCATGCATCATGGATAATTATATCAATCAACATAAAATTTCCAAACGATCACACATTTCATTTCAACATATTTGCATACACATATATCAACATCAACAAGTCATCACCAATCAAGCAATGACATACTTTATCCTCTAGACCAAATTGTGACATAACATGTATCCTGAATAGCCCTCTGAAACAAGCCATCTTGATAGCCTTATCCATACCAAACTCATCACATGTCAATACATTAGGATTATATTGACCTCCAATCAATTACCACAAAGCAAGTCACTCAAACTAAAGCAATGACAACTTGATCCTCAGAGACCAGTTGTGGCATAGAATGCCCACAAAACATTCCACAGCAAGCCATAATAGACCATAGAATGGTTAGAACTCGGTTTAAAAACTAAATACACCCCAACAGGTCCGAAATCTGACATAAACCATTAAATAACCTAAGTTGTAGCAGTCTTGGGAAATGGACCATAACTTGAGTTGTACAGACCTAATTTAGGTGATTTAAAAGCCTACATCAATTTTATAGATCTAGCTATAATTCCAATGAAGAACACTAGTCCAAATTCCCTATTTTACCCAACTGGAAATCGAGTCCTGATACGGAATGAGTGTATGGGGTCAAAACAAGGCGGCTTTGTGCGATCTGGAAAATGGACCATAACTCAAGTTATAGAGGTCCAATTTGGGTGATTAAAAAGCCTAACGTCAAGTTCTTAGATACAACTAAAATTTCCATGAAGTGTACAATTTCCACAATTTTCTCGACCGAATATCAGTCCCAAAATTTAGATAGTATGTAGAGTCAAAACAGGGCAGCCTGTGGCAGTCTCGGAAAATGGACCATAACTTAAGTTATAGAGGTCCAATTTAGGTGATTCAAAAGCCTAACTTCAAGTTACAATTTTATATACAGTTTCCAAGGGGAACACTAGTCCAAATTCCCTCTTTTTCTAACCGAAAATCAGCCCCAAAATCTGGACATCATGTAGGGTCAAAATAGGGCACTATTCCCACTTCCCCAAAATTTTTCCAAACAGCCCCTTAGGGAAAAACATGGCCAAAACAACCCCCTAGGACATAAAACATAACCAAACAGCCATTGGAGTGGAAAATAAACCAATGTAGGAAGTGTCACGCCCACAACCACAGGAGAGGACGAAGGATGTGAGCATCTTTGGGACTCTTTACTTTTTTTCCCGGACATTGGTGGGCCCCGAGTCTTATAGGCGAGATCAAAATATCATATACAAAGATACAAAATAAAACTACCACTGTAGTGGTGTTTGATCAATACATCTGATCTAGTCCCATTTACATATACATATCTGGGTGTACATTTACTTTTACATAATTATAGCTCGGAACCTACAAGTGATAGACCCATACAAGTGTGCTAGCCCATCAGTATGTGGAAGATTGCGGACGTCCTCCTTTGTACCTACAGTTAAAACCTATGTAACTGCGCTTAGTAGAGCATATGACTTATATGGCTTACATGCATCAATACTCTTTTACAGTAATCATATAGTAGTAACATATTTTCAGTAGCAGATATCACAATTTATCATGAATTCACATAACAAACTTATACACCTACTTGTACTTATAGTAGACTTATACTTGTTCAGATCTCTTGTAGGAGTTACGGAGCTTATACTTGTTCATAGGTACCCGTAGGTACTATGGAACTTATACTTGTACAGAGGTACCCGTAGGTACATTCAGAGCAGAACGATGTCCTTTACTTTACTCTCATTCGTCATTCAGACTCTTATCATATAACTGTTTCACTACTTAGACCAATAATAAGAAATGAGTAGGACATAACATAATAAGTATCCAGAAGGTCTGATGCGATCTTGAGTCTTGGCTAACCGCAATGGGGGATGTCGAGAAGCCTTGTCAGAGATGTGCTGTACGCGTAGCAAAGTGTCGTAGCCTTGCGGGGTTTCCAAGCAGTCGAGAGGCGTGCACGCCTGTATGTAACGAGTGTGTGCAGCAGCGGGAGTCTTGAAGCATTGATCGGCGTGCACACGTAGCGAAGTGTCGTAGCATTGGCGGGGAGTCTGGAAGCAACGATCAGAGGCGTGCTGCCCCGCAGCGGCCGAAGTGTCGTGGCGGGAGTGTCGAGCGATCAAGGCGTGTGCGCCAGCATTAGCGAGTGTCATAGAAGCTTGGCGAGTGCGAAGCGCGATTACGGGCGATGCTTGCCCACGTAACGAAGTGCCATAGCATTAGCGAGGAGTCTTGAAGCAGCGATCGAGGCGTGCACAGCGATTAACGAAGTGTCGTATCATTGATATACGGTCTTAGGCGATCCCTACAATGATATGTGTTCAAGATGGCCAAATTCTCCACTTGGCCACGTGGCGGCCTTATAGGCAGTTCTACTTGCCCATATTTGCATGATTTCACCCATTTTTCCATAAATCCAACCAAAAACCAAAGAAAACTCATATAATTTGCAGAAAAACATCTCAGTGTGTTCTAACTTCAGCCAATGCAATCCTTAGAGATGAATTAAGGGTTTCGAACCACAATTCAAATACTATGGATTAAGGTTAACTACCTTTTATACATATGTCTATACCATAAACCAAAAATCCATACAAAACCTTACTCATCTTATGCAAAATAGAAGGGTTTACCAATGACTTTCCAAGACATTTGAGTTAGGATGAATTCTTATGCAAATACAGAAATGGAACCACCAATCTCCATATAAACACTTCCATACAAAATCCTAGTTTCCATACAAAAACATGGTTTCCATACCTTTCCTCTTCTTATTCTTCTCTTCCTTTCTCTCCTTCACGTTTTGCTCCCCCAAAATGCCCAAATGAGAGACCAAAATTGGTCATATTTGGTCTAATTCCCATAAGGCCTTATTTGGCCACAAAAATGCATTCTTTTGACCTAAGTTTCCTTTTATTGCACTTTGGTCCTTAAATTCCCTTCTATTTGCACCACAACTTCCCATTATTCCACTTTGGCATATAATCTTATTATCTTATGACTTTTATATCCTATTTTGACAAATTACAAATTTACCCTTGCTTATTTCCGGGTTTCTCAGATTTCACGTTTTGCCTACAAAATACCCTAAACATGCTGAAAACGACTAGGGTATATTTCGGGGTGTTATAGGAAGAATACCTACCTCTTCGAGAGTAGAAGAAACTCTAGGAAGTCCCGTTGACACTTCCTAAACCAGAAACCTTTGATTTCCCGAATTCCTTGCTTGAATCCTCGGCGAAATCCCATGTTTTCGGTACCCACGAGTAGCCCTCGTTGAGTACATGACCTTTCGTTCTTGGCTCGACGAATTTTGACCGGAGGAACTATCGAAGAGATGAGTTTTGAAAACCTTCATCTCTCACTTTCTCTGTTTCTCTCTCACGTTCCAGCAGAAAATAAGTTCTTTTCTCCCCATAAAAATCTGTCTTTAACCTTATCTTTAGTCTTAATTATCTAGCCCACGTTGTGCCACGTGTCACGACTTGTTCGAGCCCGTTTCTACCCCAAATCAATTGATTACTACCCAAATAGTGTTGTTTCATACTCTTAAAAGTCCGGGTTTTGAGCACTTTTTGCGTAGTAATCAATAAGTGTTTAGTTGGCATGTTGATGACTGGCAATGCTTTTAATCAGATTTTATAGCAGTTTTATAGTTTCATAGGCTATAAATATTGAAGATAGAGCTATGACTCGAGCATGAAGAAATCGGTGGAACTTCAATTTGTAGAAGCGAGAAGACGAGGAATGAAGCATCTGAGAGAAGAAGTAGCAAACCCTTGCAAATTTCTCAAGGGTTGCGAAATTTCGCGAGGTTGTGAAATTTATGAGGCTGCGAGTTACTGACGCGAATTTTTGTTGACTTTTTGTTCTCATTGATTTCTTCCTTTTGTCCTGTAATGTTCCTGACTTTTGTTTTATTTTTGTAATTTGTATGGTTTTGGTGGTATATAATCCCCAAAATAGCACTTTGTAGAGGATCTTGAAAATCTTTCAGTATAATTTTTGGAGGCTAGTCGAACAAGCTCCGGTTTTTCTTCTCATTTTCTCGCTAGCCAAACACCCCCTTGAGGATGATAACTCAGAGGATGAGTTGCTAAACTCCCTCCTTCCTTGAAGGAGAAAACACTGGGTAAGGGAACCTATGGCAAAGCAGGGGCCCTCATGTTTTCAATGTAGGTATTTGATGAGTAAAAAAATCATTGAATTTTTAGTCCATTTTTCTAATTGTTCTTACAATGTAGTTGCTTGTTTTGATGCAGAAATATGTGCTGTACCATTATATTTTCTGAAATTTCGCGAAATGAAAATTTCAACAAAAATCAGGAGTGAAAACAGATCAAGAGCCCAGGTGAGGTCGCGATAGAGAATCAAGGTCGCGACCAGAAGTCATACCATCCTGAATCAAAAGTTGTTGCGACAGAAGAAAACTTGCTGAGACCAAAACGAAAGGGACTTCCAAAGAAGACAATGTCGCGACACCGTTTTGAAGTCGCGACACAAAAAGAAGATATTGTTGGTCGCAACAGAGAAATTATGTCTCGACCAGAAAGTAATGCCGAATGAACTTGCAATGTCTCTATTGGGCAATTTCAGGTTGCGACAAAGATTTAAGCTGAGGACACCAATCTAGGTCGCGACCTAGAATTCATGTCATAACGATAAAAATAGGTTAATGCAGTTAAAAATGTTGTGGCCCAGAAGTGAGTTCGCGGATAGGCGGAATCGATGTCATGACAACGCGCTCTTTTAAGGTTGCGACATAGATTTCAACAATGAAAGACAAGCGATTTTTAAGTATGATATGAAGGGGCGTGACCAAGGATCGATTGGTGACAAACGGAATTGAGGTTGCGACATAGTGCGAGGTCGCGACATAGAGATGTAGTAAAACAATACGGCGAGTCACGACATGCAGGCGAAGTCGTGACATAGAATTTATTGAAATTCGAAAAACATGGTCGCAGCAGGATCAACATAAGCGGCAGCGAGGAACTAATGTCGCGACATCAAATTGAAATCGCGACATATATTCCAAAATAGAGCAAAACAGATAGGTCGCGACTAGAAAAGGAAAAATTGAAGGGAACTATTGAGACTGAGAAATGAGGTTGCGACTGGATAAGAAGAAAGGATGGTCGCGACATACTTTCGAGGTCATGACAAAGATTGCAGTGATTAAAGAAAATACTTGGTCACGACCTAAATTCCACGTCGCGATAAGAAACAAGCGAGACCAGCTTGATTTTGAGTCATGACTCTTGAAGGGCTCAAGCAAGCTGGATAACGTCGCAGCGAGAAAGAGATCCGCGACATCGAATTAAAATTAGCGACACCAACTCCACACAGAACAAGAAAAATGAGGTGTGGCGATTCTCATTCTTTGTGACTAACATGGTTACGATAAAGAATTTATATCGCGACCACTAATCAAACTGCAACTAAAGAAACAAGTCGCTACATAAAAAACCTTGGAGTCGCGGCTCGGGAAATTGCAGAACAGCGAAAGAAGAGTTGCGACGGTTTCCTGCCCGATCCTGACAGTTAAGGCCGAACGGACGAGAATTTCACATCGCGACAAGCTTTTGTAGTGCGACTAAGAAAGCGATGGTTGGGCGATGATTTAGGGAATCGCTGGAGCCTTGGAATCGAGCCCCGATTTAAGAAAGTTATAAATGACATAGGTTTTAAATAGCGGCTTTACTTTTGGGAACCCGAATGGGGGAAGAAGAAAACTCCTTTATATATTTTTTAAATAGATTTTCTTTCCTTTTCTTTATTTTCTTGGATACGAACCGATACATTAGAAACGTTAGCATTTGGGAGCAATATTTAAATTTCTTTACAATTCTTTGAGTTTTAAATGAAATCTAGATTATTTAAATCGTCTCTTCGATTTAATGAAAGCTGCGATGGGTCTGTTATCAATACTCATTGATTATGTCTTGATTTTAAGTGCGGCTTGTTGGATTTGAATTGTGTTGAATTTGATCTTTCCTACATAAGTTAGAGAAGAAATTTTTGGAATTTGGGAAGGATTTTTTTGATTGATGTGTTTTCACATATAATTGTTCCCAATAGTAGTTTCGAATGCCAGATCGGGAGGCGTATCTTGCTTTGATTTCTGGAGGCCTACGGTGACACAGAGATGACAATTCGAGTTAAGTTATTCTCATTGTGGGTATGTTGGACCATTATTGAAGAACTATTGAGCTCTGAGAGTTCCTTAGATAAATACCCATTTCACTCATAATTGACGTTGGAGGGGATTATTTATCAATTTAAAATCATCAAAGATTTCACTCGACCGTTGGAAAACTTCGACTCGTGTTAGCTATGATCTGACCGCGGAAGCGGAGATATTCATTAGATTTTAAGGCCGAAGCCATCAATCAAAGCTGTGGAAATCTTGCTATACCCTTGACTTGAAGTAAGAAATCAAAGACTCTCAAGCAGTTCCGGTATGAAGTATTGAGAAAGAAAAATACCCAAATCTTGTAAAGAATATGTTGAATACAAGTAGCAATTAAACCCCTGTCTTCGAGAGAAACGGGGATATTTAATTGGTGAATAAAAGGAGAAATCCAACTTGCAATATCAAGCATCTTTGACAAATCAAGATCTGAATTTAGGATAGAGTTTTAAATGGGATATAATGCATAAATCGATCAAGCTTTACGCATTCTCCTTATTAGTGTTGATTTTTATAGAGTTGATTTAGTCCAATCCAATTTTGTTGTTTATAAGATTCATTAGTTTATTTAATAGTCTAAGTTGTCTATGTTATCTTTAAGACGATTATCCTTTAATCCGTAGTTGATAAACTTTATCATCGAGACTTGTATATATGGATCTCGAGTAAAGCTGTAGTTGATTTTGAGAATCCAATAATATCTCACTTACGTCCACTTGTACTACTTGTATGACTGTGGCATCTTAGCAAAGGTCATAGACTAAACCCATTCATAAATTCCACAACATTAAATCGCTTTATTCATTTTAAAGAAACTCCAAAGATGCTTTGACATGCCCATAGGAAATTCAGAAGACTTCGTAGAGGTGTTAATCGAGATGTTTAATGATATAACAAAGGCAAACAAGTTTTATGCATGCCGCTGTCGGATTGAAAGGATTTGAAAAATAAATCAATATTATGACAAAAGAGAGAAATTCTAATTTGGACATTTTTCTTCATTTTATAAAAGAAATACACAAAAACAGTTTTGACAACAGTGGCTGCATAAGCTACTAATCTTTTACAGAGCTTAAAGAATATATGATTTTTGATACCAATGTTTCCAATTCATTTCAATATATCTCCATTTCAGGAAAATAATTAATGCACAAGAAGCAAAAATCAGATCTACTTCCTGTAGATTCGTTACTGGAAAGAACACTAAGAAGCTTAAGGAAAGTAAGTAGAGCATAAAAAGCTACCATGGCAGATGAAAGAATTGATCCGATAGTTGAACAAGAAATGTGACGCCCCAAACCCAGGGGTCCGCGGATCATCCACACCTACGGACATAAGTGGATGTCTGTTACCTGACGCCACTTTAGAAAATTCCGGGCAGAGCCCTTTGTACGGAGTTTACCTAAATACAAGATCAGATATACCGTCCCAAAATACCCAATATAATCCCAATCATGAGTAAAACGGCTCTTGGGCCCATAATACAATACTCATCACAATATATCCAAACTATATCCAATAGTTTCAAGAGTTAATAAATCATTTATACAAATATATATTAAAAATGAAAAGCATTCTAATACATGTATACAATGTGACACAGAGCCACATCCCGCTTTCTTCTAAAACAGCCTCAAGGATCGAATCCGCTTTCCTCGCACGCCCCCGCACCTGCAAAAAGGGGTCCCGCGACCCAGGGTGAGCTAAAGCTCGCAGAATCGCCCTAAGTGGGCTACTCACCACCCAAGTGCAAAGGTGGCAATGTTCCAAAGTAAAACACACATTCAAGCAAATGCATGATTCTACTTGAATGTCTACATGACCAACTCAGATCCCGAGTCCTCACCGACTCTCTCACACTCGCCTAAGCCTTGTATGAGAATTTCTATTTTTGTTTGTTGTGGACAACCCTCCGATGTATATATATCAATTGGGCCGCTCCGACGATTGATATATTATTTGTTTGTGGACTGACCCTCCGATGAATATCAATTGGGCCGCTCCGAAGATTGATAATTTAAATTTGGACTACCCTTCGATAATTAATGTTTTAGACTACCCTCCGAACCATTTTCTCTAGACTCATCTCATGCACTAACTCCTATAGTCCTAGGATGTTCCAATGCATATGGAATGCATGTGTGCCAAATCCAATACAGTCTATTCACATGCAAATATATATCATGAATATACTCGCATAAAAATTAAATCACACAAACATGTTATGTAATTATTATTTCAAACATCAAAATTAGCTCACTTGGGCTAATGTTCAAACATACACAATTCGATTCGAATTACTTAACCAAACACATAATTTCACGAAAATACATTTTCGTGTCACTATTCCTAGGAATAGTAAACCATAGGCTTACTGCCCAACACTCAAGAACAATCTGCCTCACCTGCGAACCTCATTTCACTCGCCACTTCTCGGCTCAACCAATCAATACATGATTAACACCAAAACACACAAATTTCACACCAACAATAGCTATGAGCAGCCACTGGCTGCTCCATTTTTGTTTCAAATTTTATATTAATTCGATCCCAAGGTTCGACCACCGAACGACCCCTAACCCCGCCTCTAATAATCGACCAAACATTCAAAAAACACTAAAATCGAATAAAACCCAAGAGTGAGAAAATCCTACCTCTTGGAGTTTGTCAAAAACTCACAAACCAGGAGTCCACGCGTAGCCTGCTCCGCGTAGAACGTTTTTCTTTCTCGACCCGAAGACCGCCGACGGTCGGATCTCCCGATATTCTAGAGAGAAGCACCCTCTCTCTCTAAAAAGCTCTCAAAAATGGAGCTACTGCCTCTCCCAAATGACCCCCCACGTTTTTCTTTTGGCTTAATGGAAGAGAAGAAGAACTATTCACTATTTTCGGTCCTTAAAGGACTTAAATCAACCTATAATGACCATTACGTCCCTTTACCAGACTGATATCTCGCATCATCTCGCCCTCAATTTTCATTATTTCTGTACTCATACCACTTATGGTACATGAGTATGTGCTATATGTGACTTTCATCGCATCGAAATTCATTTTACTAAGACCCAAACGCAATGCCTCGAAAACGCAGGTCGACCAATCGCCTGAATATTACGAAATTTTACGTGCTAACTAGATTTTGCGAGACGATTCCAACGGTGAAATCCGTTTCATCATCCGAGATCTATAGAATTAATTACGGATTTTTAACCAAAATTACAATTTTGTAATCGAAATTACGATTTTAATTTTTTCCCTAAATTGGAATTTCTCGGGTCTTACATTTTCTCCTTAAAGGAATTTGTCCCAAATCTGTGGACAATCATACTACTCATGCATATGCAACGTGCACTATACCATGCATGTAAACTCGTCATTTAATATTAAACGACAAAACCACGTACCTCCATCCCTAAATAAGAAGGGATATGTGGCCCACATCGTGTCCTCGTGCTCCCACGTTGACTCCTCCACTCCATAGTGCTGCCATAGCCCCCTCACTAGCCTCACGGTCTTATGCCAGAAAACCCGATCATTTCATCAACAATGCACACCGTCCCTCCCGCGCCCGATCCGTGTCAACCTCAATCCATTCCAATCCACCACATGAAATGGATCTCCGGCATATTTCCTGAGCACGGAGACGCAACACCGTGGACACCTGACATGCGGCGACCGCTAACCTGAGACGCCTACAACACCTATCCCTCCGAGTGATCTCGGAAGCCCAAAGAATCTCTCGACAATAGCTTCCCACGCCTTGTCAACCTCGACCACTCATTTTCAGATCACCTCTTCAAGAAGACGCGGATCCCAACCTCGAACTCTAAGGGTCGACGCAGGCCGCACATCTACATAACTCTTCGCCGCCTAAGCCGTGAGAAGACTCGATGTCGCATCGCTTTCACCTTCGGGAGGTGTTTCTAACCGCATCAAAGGACTACGATGGAACTCTCTCCCACTCCTACCCAAGATAACTATGATCTGCGCTACTCCCACACAACGCTCATATGGTGCCATTCGTATACTCACTGATGACCATTGTTGTAGGCGACCCACTAAGGGCACTACTCCTCTACCCTTATGACCTGGTGATCGTATGCTCGCAAAGATGTCCTCTCTAACACTTGTATATAATCCATACACAGAGGTCCTACACACAACCCTTACTGGGTAAACGCCGACCTTCCTGGCCACAATCACCGATAATCCAATGGACCGTCAACCTAGTCCATGTCATGAATGACATCCATACCAGCCTCTTGCCTACTAACAACACCCACGCGACTCCAAAAGGGTATCCAAATCTCGAGTCACTCCCGACTCCTTTCACTCAACTCTAAGTCTACGTGATAACCTGACCGTGTGTTTTCATCTCGATTAACCTAACTCTTAGGCTCACACTTCGAGCCTCTTACATTCACACAGAAATTCGGGATATCTTCCCGAGTCTCTTACACTCTAACTCCAGGATTCTCACCTTAGAGGATTTACGACCCCCCTTTTTGCCTTGCCCAACCCACTCTAATTATTCTTCATTTACTAAATCGAACTATGAGTCTTCATTGGACGTAGTCCTAAAGACAACTCAACCCATACTCACCAAGAGTGGTGAATGACCGTACCGTGCACCCACACACCCTACCGACGCAAAGGTTACCGTGCACCACAAACGTAATACGCATACATCGCGACACCCAATTCCGGGGTCCACCATGAGCAGAATCTCGAAGATCCCTCACTCATAATCCCAACCTATCAAGTAAACTCTCACCCTACATCCTAGGGAAGAACATCTATACCTGGCTTCTCTAAAGGCCTTAACCTTTAAGCCCAAATCCAAGGCCGTGTCAGGTATGCCAACCCAGCTAAGGTCCAAATTACTGACAACCCGATGGCTGTCAACTCATCCATGTCAACCTGACATCACAACGCTTCCACCCTTTGGGTCCAACACGTCGCAGAACTCCTGATCCGGCCCCCGACCGACCCACACTCGTCACTCCGCCCATTCAGGCCGGGAGTGTTTACACCCTCGAAACCGAAACTCGGTCTCTCCGACCGTGCTGTGGTGTGGAGAACGAACCGTATACTCTCCCGTCCCAATGGCTCAACTAATAGACGATTGTCCCAAAAGTCTCGGGAACCCCGGCCTCCGGGGGCAATCCCACACCATGCTCAATCCCGTCCCTAGTTCTCAAATTGGGCAGGAGCGTAAGTCTTCTCGCCTCTTCTCCGAACTAGGAGAAAGCTGATCCTCCCTCTTGTTACCAACACCCGTATCCCGAGTGTTCCAAGTATCCTCAATCTCTCTCTCTATGGTCAGGGCCACCCCAACCATGGAGTCCATGTCCCACAGGTGAAATCCTATAATCATGCCCCGAATGGACAACTTCTCGCCACTCTCGGTCTCCATTACCCACTAATCCCAAGAAACCACGCATCTCGAAGATCGGGTATCTCTGGCCTCCCAACTCATCACCGCCTCAACCTTCTAGGTCGACCGACACTCCCCGGGTGTCGACATCACGTGTCCTAAAATTTCCCTCGCAAGCTAAAACTCGCACTTACTGAACTTAGTGTACAACTGATGGTCTCTTAATAACTGTAACACAATCCTCAAATGATACTCATGCTCCCACTTTGACTAGGAGTAGATCAAGATGTCATCCACCAAGACTACGACAAACTGATCTAGATAAGGTTGGAACACCCTATGCATGAGGTCCATGAATGCTGCTGGTGCATTCGTCAATCCAAAGGGCATCACCGTAAACTCAAAGTGCCCATAACGAGTCCTAAACGCCGTCTTAGGGATATCCGTCTCCCTAACCCTCAGCTGATGGTAACTAGTGCGAAGGTCTATCTTGGAGTATACTCAAGGCCTCAACCGATCAAACAAATCAAGCCGATCCTCGTATCGGTACCACTTCATCAGAACCCGTTCCAACTACCTATAATCAATGCATACTGCTGGTCTGGTCTCTTTTCGCAAACAAACCGGAGCGCCCCATGGTGAAGCAAGGTTCTACCTAATAAACCCTTGTCCAAGAGTTCCTGTGAGCTAGACTCGAGTTCTGCAGAACTCAACCTATGCCATCCCATGAGTCATAGAGACGGGGTGAAGTACCAGGTGTAACCTCGATAATGGTTCATCCCTATGTGAGGTAGTCCGTAGTTCATCCTGAAAAACATCCCACATACTCACACACTATCCGAGGTAGATCTAAGTCCGTCTCTCCGTCCTCTGTAGGCGGCCTCTAGCCAACCTCGCGACCGTCCTCACACTGGACTCAGATACCGTCTCGGGGCAAAATATCATGCTTCGTCTCCCCGAAATACCACACTTTCAGTACCATCCCCGCGGCCGTAATCCTCCACGCCTACAATCGATAACGACCCCGTAAGTCAGTCACCAATCCATCCTTAAGGATGACACATCGAACTGACATGTTCATAATCCGTGTCCACTACAGTAGTCCCCGAGATCTCCAACTCGCAATCTCGACATATCATCCCTATTCTCGCCCTAATCCCTAAGGGAGAACTCACATACTAAGGCTCCTCTAAGGTCTTTAGAGGTCCTTGCCCATTTCTACCATACTTGGGCCTCACGCTTTAGCTAGAACGCAGCTAGTCTAATCCCGGCCCAGCCGCAGTAACTCATACCCCAACACCTTCCTCGATCCGTATGAACTAATGGTCGGGCCACCACCTGACCTCCCGTGAAGGCCGGAGATGATGCCATCCCAACCTCTGGAGGTTACTAGGATCTTCCTGTCTACCTGCTATACCCGCCCGTGCGATAGCATTCGCCGTAATACCTACAGCCTCAACAAAGGCTTGCTTATCAAATACTGGTGGTGCCTGACCAGTACCCTGTGGACGCCCTCTACGTCCTCGTACTCGACTAGCCATCTACGTATTTCCAATGGCAACATAAATCATTTAATTTTTCATTTCGGTCTAACTAGCAATGCACATGCCAATTACTAATAGACTTAACAACCATGAACTGACCCGTTCATTTCCTAAGTGGCGCTAAATTCCAACCACTCAACTATCCAAATCCCTAACGTCATAGTTCATAACCTTAGCATTCACCCTTTTCCTATACGCATTACACCATGCATATAATTTCCTACGCAACAATCGCGCAATCACAATTCAAGATCTCTACGGCTCAAACACAGCCCCGAGACACTATTCATACACATAAATCAGTGTATACACATTGTCCTTGCATTTACAAGTAATGCAAGACAATTAATTTTACATTTAAAACATTTTTATCAACAAAAATTTCATTTTTGAAAATTTCATTTTTTTTTTCCGAAAATTTTGTCTCATTTTATTAAATTTTATTTTATTTGATTTTTTTTAAAAAGGAAAATTTTTTTTTTCGAAAGTATCGTCTTCACAATGACTACCAACGCCACTGCTCACTCTGACATCGCTCATGGATTACTATTCATGGATTATCGCTCACTGACACTATCAAGTCACATTACAAAAATTGTATCAGAACACAATCTCTAATTACTTCCACTACCACCTTGCAATACAATTTTCCAACTTCCTTCCCTTGCACACTCTTGTATATTGCAATACAATTTCCATACATTTGGTTTCCCAATTATATTGCAATATAATGTTGTACATAATTTCCTCCTTCTATTGCAATACAATCACTAGCCACTACACAAATCCAAGGTTGTGCACATAATTCTTTGTATTAAACTCAACCTAGACTATCTCGCAATACAATTCAAGCTACTCAAGTCTTCTTCTACACACAATTCTAGGTGGCTAAAAATACAATGTTCTACAACCTCACCCCTCTCATGTCACAATACAATGCCTTTCTTTGCAATACACCTCACTACAATTTTTTTCCAGCCCTCTCTCTTGCAATACAATTGCAAGGCTTGCAATACAATTTTTTTTTTTTTTCACAATACAACCGATTCTGCAGCAAATTTTTTTTATTTTTTTTTTGTCATTATAATTTTTTTTTTCCAGTTATTTCCACTGGAGACACAAAAATTTATATACATTTTTTTTTTTTCTCCACACATCCAATAAATTATAAAATTATTTTCACTCATTTTTCTTCTTCAACTTACACACCTGTAAACTTTGAGAAAATATTTCTTCTCATAAATTTTTTATTTATTTTTTTTCATTTCTTGGACACTCAAATAAATTTATAAACATTTATTTTACCCAATTTCCCTCAATTTTACTACTTGTAAAATCATAGAAAATTATTTTCTCCTCATTTTTTTCATTTCTCCCAATTAATGGAAGACAAAATACACAATTCCATTTTATTTATTTTGTTCAAACATCGGTAAAGACAAAAAATACATGTATGCATGTATATATTTTTCATTAAAGCCATTTAATTCTGGAAAAGAACTAAAAATTTCTCAAAACTCATTATACAACACTAACTTAGTGTTCAACCTCAAATTTATTATTAAATTGATTCTCATTATCCAATAACCAAATAAATTGATAAAATTTATTTTATTTCTCCTTTTGTTCCAAATTTTTACAACACCGTAAAAAACTTCTAAAACTTTCCTTAACACATCATGGTTGTCCTAGGTTAACCACCAAAGCACAATAAACCATACACAAAGACATGATCACACATCATTCAAGTTATGAATATTTTTCACACAACTAATTCATCAAATCACACAAAACACACCAAACATGTGCATGTAGTGTCCTAGTTTTGTCCCGTGATTTTCCTAGGTAATCTCATACCTAAACCGAACATCGAACCACACCTAGTAGTGATGCTCTCATCCAACTATGGCCTAAGCCCAAATCCTCAATCTCTAGGTTTCCACACACCTATACACCACATCAAACCACCCAAGTGGTGATGATGTACTCCACCCGAGCTCCCTAGTATTCGTGATACCTAAGCTCGATATCAAGCCGTACTTAAACTCAGGGTCCGTTGACTACCCGTCAACCTCGCTGATTACAGTGGATGTCTAGTACCCGACGCCACTTTAGTACCGCGTAGCCCTTTGTACCGGAGAGTTTCTACCCAAATATACAAGATCGTGATATACCGTCTCAAATACCCAATATAATCCCAATCATTTAGTAAAACATTTTGGGCCCATAATACAATATCATCAATATATTCAAACTATATCCAATAGTTTCAAGAGTTAATAAATCCGCTCTTATACAAATATATATTAAAATGAAAAGCATTCTAATACATGTATACAATGTGACACCCGAGCCACATCCCTAGCTTTCTAAACAAATCTCAAGTGATCGAACCGTCTCCCGCATGCCCCCGTACTGCAGTGGGTCCCACGACCCAAAGTGAGCTTAAAGCTCGGTGAGGGAGAATCGGCCCTAAGTGGGCCACTCACCACCTAAGTGCAAGCAATGTTCCAAAGTAAACACACATTCAAGCAAATGCATGATCCTACTAATGTCTACATTACCAACTCGCATCCCAGAGTCCTTCACGACTCTCACACTCCGCCTAAGCCTTGTATGAGAATTTCTATTTTTGTTTGTCAGGGACAACCGATGTATATATATCAATCGTCGTCCGACGATTGATATATTATTTCCGCTTGTGGACGCCTCCATGAATATCAATCGTCGCCCGACGATTGATATTTTAAATTTGACTACCCTTCGATAATTAATGTTTTAGACTACCCTCCGAACCATTTTCTAGACTCATCTCATGCACTAACTCCTATACCCTAGGATGTTCCAAAGGCATATGGAATGCATGTGTGCCAAACCACATAAATTTCATTCACATGCAAATATATATCATGAATATACCCGCGATAAAAATTAAATCACACAAACATGTTATGTAATTATCATTTCAAACATCAAAACAGCTCACTACTAATGTTCAAACATACAATTCGATTCGAATTACTTAACCAAACACATAATTTCACGAAAAATACATTGCAGAAACATTATTCCTAGGGAACAAAACCCTAGGGTTTACTGCCCAACACTCAAATAAATAATCTGGCTTCAATTTTAGAACTCCAAGATTTCACTCGCCTACTTCCATTTCAACCAATCAATACATGATTAACACCAAACACACAAATTTCACACCAACATCAGTCGTGGAGTGCCTACGGCCAGTTCCATTTTGCTCTTAAAATTTTATATTAATTCGGGCCCCACACTGGGATCGATCAATCCGCCTCTAATGGCCTCAATCAACTCAAACATTTGAAAAACACTAAAAATGGGAATAAAACCCAAGTAGGGAGAAAATCCTACCTCTTGGAGTTTGTCAAAAACTCACAAACCCGGAGTCCACGTGTAGCCTGCTTCACAGTGAGAACCGCTTTTCTTCTCGTCCGAAGATCGCGATGGCCTGATCTCCTCGACATTCTGTGAGAGAAGCACCCTCTCTCTCTAAAAAGCTCTCAAAAATGGAGCTACTGCCTCTCCCAAATGACCCCCCACATTTTTCTTTTTGCTTAATGGAAGAGAAGAAGAACTATTCACTATGTTGTCCTTTAGTGACTTAAAATCAAATCCCATAATGACCATTACGTCCCTCTTTTACCAAAATGGATATTCGGCACTATCTCGGCCCTCCATTTTCATCATTTCTCTACTCATACCACTCATGGTACATGAGTATGTGCTATATGTGACTTTCATTGCATTGAAATTCATTTTACGCCACCCGAAACGCAATGCCTCGAAAAACGTGCCTACTCTAACTGTCTCGGAATATTACGAAATTTTACGTGCTAACTAGATTTCGCGAGAAGATTCCAACGGTGAAATCCGTTTTGTCATCCGAGATCTAGAGAATTAATTACGGATTTTTAACCGAAATTACAATTTTGTAATCGAAATTACGATTTTGCCCTTTTTCCCTAAATTGGAATTTCTCGGGTCTTACAAGAAATATCAGCAGAAAGACCTCCAATGCAAGATACAATGGAGGATTTCTGGAGGCCTGTCATCCAGCGTAATACTCGCCAGCCAACAACTTCTACTATGTGAGCCCAACAATTTTGAGCTAAAACAAATTCCTCATCACCATGGTTCAATTGGGGACCGCCATCGGGTCATCCTAATAAGATCCCATCGAACACCTCGGGCAGATTCCTCAGGATGGCAAACACAGTTAAGCTTAATGGTGTGAGACCAGAGGTGATAAAGCTACACCTCTTCCCCTTTTCCTTAAGAGATATTGTAGCCACATGGTATGAATCATTACTATATGGATAAGTTGATACATGGGAAGAGTTGGTGGAAGCATTCCTAGGCAGATTTTTTCCCCCATCCCTCACAAGTGAAAGAAGAAGGGAAATCATAGTATTCCAACAAGGGGAGGATGAAAGCTTGTATACTGCATGGGAAAGGTACAAAAGGTTGCTGAAGAGATTTCCTAGACATGGCATAGACTTGAAGACACAAATGGATATTGTCTATCACTCTCTTAATGATACTTCTAAGGGTATCATAGATGCTTCTTGCTGTGGGGCATTCAAAAGGAAAATCGTAGAGGAGGCAAGGGATTTGATAGTAGACCTAGCTAAATGCAAGATGAAAGCTCCATTTGAATTTACAAGGAGCTATGGCAAGGCAAGAGGGAGTGGAGTCATTGAGATAAATAAGATGACTGCCATGGAAGCAAAGTTAGATGCTATTATGCAATGTGACGGATAAACAGATAAAAACTCGCATTCCGCCTACGAGATCGAGCAAAGGGAAAGAGATGGGATAAGAAGAAGTGCTGAGGGACCTACTGAAGAAGATCCTTATTAAGTTGAGGAGGGCAATTACCTGAATGAACAGAGAAGCATTCATTTCAAGCCAAATCCCAACTTGCCCACACATTACAATCCAGCACTGAGGAACCATGAGAACTTCTCATATGGTGGAGGAATGCCACAAGGTCAAAGACAGGGGCAAAATTTCCATCAAGGGTATCATCCACCAAGGTTCCAGCAGCAGCAGCAGCAAGGAGATCAAATAAATGAATATCAAGGTCAGAAGAGGACCCGGGCCATTCGAGAGCAGATACGCAGCTCACGGGGGATAATGGGAAGCCGCTTCCACACCCATGAACAGAAATTTGCTGAGTTGGAAGCTCTTAAATGTTTCACAAATGTTTCAATCAAACACCAATGCTTCCCTAAAGAACTTGGAAACATAGGTTAGCCAACTGGCCTTGACCTTGCAAAACCAGAACAAGAATGCATTCCCTAGTGACACTAAGAAAAACCCCGAGGAATTTGTATGGCGAGTCGGTGAGGAAGTGCGAGAGAGATGAAGCGGCGACGAGGAACAAAGAAGGCAGTCCAAAAGAAGAAAAGGCAATACTAGGAGAGAATGGAAAGAATGGCGGAGAGGGACTACGAACGAGGAATCAGTGCAAAGGCGGCGGCTGAGAGGGCTGTGAGCGACGAAGGAGAAAGGTTAAGGTTTGCACCCTGCTTGAGTCACATTTCCACAAAGGATTTAGAAAGCAAGGAAGGAAACGATTTTCTAAATTCTTGGAAATTTTGAGAAAAATAAATAAATATTCCTTTTGTAGAAATGATGATAGATACCCAGTGTCTGAAATTTATGAAGGAGATGTTGAAGCGAGAAGAAAGATTCTTGAGGAAGGAATAATGAATTTACTTGCCACTTACTTGATGCGGAGTTATTCGGAAAGTTACGTGAAAATGAAGGACCTAGGCGGCTTCCCTTAGAATTTCCCACACTCTATAGGGAAATGAGTTGAGGCTTTATGTGATTCGAGGCGGCGCCCGACTTGAGTGCACACTTATCGATCAGTACGGGTGGGTTTGGGGGAACTTACCCCCGACGACAATTACTACGAGATGGCTTATAGATCCATGAAAGCTCCGACCCGGAAGGTGTTCTTGAAGATGTCTTGTAGTCAGTAGGAAATTTATTTTTCCACTGTAGACTTTGATTATAAAAATGGAAGAAGGCGACTAGATCCCTACGTTGATGGAAGACCCTTCTTATGGCCCCGGAGTGCTTTGATTGATGTCTGAGGTGGTGACCTTGAGGTAGGAAATGAAGCGGTGAGTGCACTTCAACCTCAAACAAAGCAGAAACCTGACGATGTTGATGGGAAAATTGTAATGTTGTAGATAACAGTAGTTCCATCAATTTTGACTTGATCTTTGATTGTAACCCTCAGCATTCTATCAATGAAAATGAGATGAATTTACGATTATATTGAGAGTGTTGATTATGAACTCGCATTCCAGGTTTGCAAAATAGGAAACAATCTTAGGTTGGAATGAAAATAAATCTAGAAAATTAATGACGAGGAAAAGAAAGTTACTAAACAAGAGACTAGTGCAGAAGGGTTATTTTGGAAGAATTGCCCAGTCATCTGAAATATGCTTTCTTAGAATCGAGAAAGGAAGCCGATGGCTCCTTATCGGTGAATTGAGTGAAAATGAAGAACAAGAATTCTTCTGGAAATTCTAAGGAAATACAAAGAGAGGCTGGCCCTGCAATTGGTGAAGATCCCAAGGGTATCATTCCTTCTATTTGCATGCATAAAATCCTGGTAAATGATGATGCAAAAACATCGATTAAACCTGAGAGGTGAACCACATTTATGAAAGATGTTAGCAAGAAAGGAAGTCTTTGAAATAGCTAAATCCGGGGATTTATTTGTCACGATATCGAGACGGAGTCCTTAGGTGGCGGGTTCATTATTGGTTCACAGGGTGGACCAACATGATCGAAATGAAGGGAATAGGCGGATTCCCTCACAGGCTGTGGATGGAGAATTGTGTATAGATTACAGAAAATTGAATTTTGCAACTAGGAAAGATCATTTTCCTTTGCCTTTCATTGATCAGATGTTAGACAGGTTAGCAGGATATCCTCACTTCTTTTTTCTTGATGGATATTTTGGATATAACCAAATTACTATTGCACTTGAGGACCAGGAGAAAACTACTTTCACATGCCCTTATGGTACTTTTTCTTTTAGAAGAATGCCATTTGGGTCATGCAATGCTCCTGCTACTTTCCAAAGGTGCATGATGTCTATGTTCTCGATTGGGGAAAGAGGTTATGGAGATATTCATGGATGACTTCACGGTATATGGATCCCGATTTTGAACATTGCCTACAGAATTTGAGATAGTACTTCCTGGTGCAAGACAAGAACCTGGCTTTTAAATTGGGAAAAATGTCGACTTTCATGAAGTAACCGCAGTTGTACTTAGGTATGAATTTCGGCGACGAGTTGGAATGGACCAGGCAAGAAGGTTTCCATTATAAGAGACTCTTACGCCGCGACAACGGTAAAAGGGAATAAAGAAGTTTTCTTGGCAGGACGTCTTGAAAGCCCCATGAAGATTTATTAGAGACTTCTCAAAATAGCAAGACCATTATATGTAGATTCTTGGAGAAAGATGCAGGATTTAATTTTGATGGAGTCTGCCAAAATTCATTTCTGAGGAGATCAAATCTGAGTGAAGGTGAAGCTCTTATCATGGCCCAGGCAATTTGGAGCGAGAATTTGAGATTATGTGTGATCTGGGCCATTATCTGATAGGAGGCTGTATTGGGATAAAGTTGACAAAGTGTTTAGGAGCCATTATCTTATTCGATAAAACCTTGATGAGCTGAAATTACTCAACTACTGAAAGGAGATGCTAGCTATGGTATTTGCATGTGAAAAGTTCAGGCCATACATGTAGGGATTACGTCGGTATCCATGCGATCATGTACTGATCAAATGTTTGATGGCGAAGAAGCTAAGCCAAGGCGTCGAGATGGGTTCTATTACTACGGGAATTTGATGCGGAGATCGAGGATAAGAAGGTTTGGCGACAGAGAATGTGATAGCTGATCACTTGTCAGGGGGTGAAACTCTTTGTGGGCAGAAGAAAGGAAGTAGCATAAAATTTTTCTACATGACCGGTTATTTCGGTTGTCATTCAATTAGCAGGTATCTTGATGTGAACTTTCTAGCTTGTGGAGTGATGCCACGAGGTGACTCTGGTGAGGGAAGAAGTTAGGGCGACAACGGGTTTTACATCTAGGATGACCCACTATTCTTCAAGCAGTGGAGCTATATGATCATCGAAGGTGTGTACCGTAAAGATCAAGGTAAATACAGAATGTCATGTATCACCTTATTGAGGATAGAGACAAAACAACCCACAAAATTCTCCAATCAAAGTTTTTATTGCCAACCATTTTCAAGATTTGTTTTGAATGAGTAAAGCTTGTGGATCGCACAGTCAACAAAGGCACCAAATGCCCTCGCATGGTATCCCTGTGGTGCAATTATTCGATGTATGGGGAATAGACTTACTGGGCCTTTTCCATCTCTTATTTGTTATATACATACTCCTAGCCGTGGATTATGTATCCAAATGGGTGGAAGCAAATAAATTTGTCCAAAGAACATGCTAATATTACCCTTACAATAAAAATATCTCGCGCATTCGGGACACCTAGACTGATGGAGGGAGCCATTTTGTAAACAAGGTGCTCGACAAACCCATGAACAACAAAAACATATAATGAGTCATTTATCATCCTCACCAAATGGCAAGATGAAAATTCCAACAGAGATAAAAATTTTAGAAAAGACTCCAGAGTTCCAAGAGATTGGTCTTTAAAGCTTGACGACGTATCGCGGGCCTGGCTGTGATCGCATAAAAACTCCCACTGAAACAGTCCCCATACGTAATTGTTTTTAGAACCTTGCTCACTCTACCTCAATTGGAATGGCTGTGGGCCATATTAAGAAGTCAATTTTTTGAGGTTCAAAGTCATATGAAGACTACCCTAAATGAATCAGAAGAGCCGAGAAATTAAGCTACATAATGCCACTTATGCGACAAGATAAAGAAAATGACATGGAAAAAGATTTTGAGGAGGGAATTCAAGGTAGGAGATCGTGTCCCTATTTAACCTGCACTAAAAGTTTTCCTGTTCAAATCAAATGAGTGGTCTTATAGGTGCCGCACAACCTCGTGTAGTGACACTGAAAACTAGTAATGGGAGTAGAGTTTAAAGCAAATGGTCAAGCAATATCATGGAAGAAATAGATCGGGATTCCTGGGGCCTCCGAGCGGAAGAAAATCATTGGAAAGTAATATCGCAAGTCCAGCCTAAGGACTCAAAACTAAGCAGCCAGGAGGCAAACCCAATGAGTTTTTCATTCCATCTTGGCATTTTAATTTTATTTTTACTATTTTTTTTAATTTGATCTATTTGTTCGAATGAGTTCGTGTAGCTAATATTGGAATTCCTGTGATTTTCTTGAAGTTTAAACTCTTTTACTTATTTTTGTTGTTGAATTTCAGCATAATGAAGTTAAAAGAAAAATGGAAGGATCTAAGGATTTCTCGATAGAATATGCCATCGACACAAGGGGCAAGACCATACCCTAAGCCATTAATTGCTTTTTGAGAAATCAACGATCAGTCAGAGTTTTATTTTATTTTTCATTCAATATTGAACTGATGCTTCATGAGCGATCGCTGCATAATTGAATGATGAAGGGAGATTGATTATTTGTGTTTGAATCAATCTTTTCGATTCAATCTTTTATGAATTGAATCATTCTAAAGACAAAAAAATTTCTATGTCGCTACATACTTTAGGTCACGACCGCTTTCGAATGGAAACATGGAAAATGAAAATCAAAGTTGCTTGCTTTATCGTCATGATCACTTTTAGGGTCGCAACAATTTGTGTGAGTTTTAAAAGATTGAGATAAGGCACAATGTCATACATTGGAATGAACTAGAAAATCAAGAAAGAAAGAAATAGGTCGCAACACCAATTTGTTAGTCAGGACCACATCTCAAGTTGCGACAAAACTTAAGAAGGTCGCGAATAGAATTGTCTAAAATGCAATAATTTAGGGTTTTAAACCTTCTGATTTGGGCGTCGCAACTTTAAATGGGACATTTATTATAGAAATTGGTGTTATAACCTAGGCATTAATGTCACGACATTCCATGAGACGATGATGACCTCGAACCCATTGGTCGTAAACACTGAAACTGAATAGCCAAATTTCATCTAGAACTCCAATCTAGTTGCATCTTCACCCAACTTTCCACTTTCTTTTCTCTTTTCAACTACCAAAACCCTAGAACCTGAGCAATTCCTAATCCTCACCCATGGCAGATAACCAACCTCATTCCGCACTCCAAACGTAATAATTGATGAACCCTTTTCGTGAGTGAATATCGCCAAGGAGTAGAGGAGGTTCACTTGGAACCTCCGATCGAGACTGTTATGAATGCGTAACTAAACTCACCGAATTGGAGGAACCAGCTTGGAGGAAGAAAGGGCCTAAAGACAAAGGGTAGTAGAAACGAATCAAGAAAAAGAGAATCGAGAAGATGCAGAGACTTTGTCTCCTCAAGAAGCAAAGGATTTATGGACTAAGGCGCGCTGGCGACAAGGGCTTCGCCTCGCAAAGAGGTTTCTGGGAAGCTAATCTCCTTTTTCCGAGATTATAGAAAAAAGGTCGAGAGCTTATGCACAATAAACAACCCTCGATTCGCTCCGCCGTGGAATTTTACGCCTACATGGTGGGATAAGAGAGGACACAGCTGCGTATGGTGAGGCGGGTACCCATTGGAGATAAAAGAATCAATGAGATGTTCAAGCTCATGACCCAAGCACGAATCTAAATTTAAGAAATCGGTAGCTAACCCGCATCATAAGAAGATTATCGACCTACCGACCGTCAAGTGTGGGAAGTGGGAAGCCACAAAGAAAAACCCTCATTACGTTTATCAATGTAGGCTCACGAGGAAGCTAAGGTTTGGTTTCCCATTGTTTCTGGATCCTTCCAACTAAACATCTCTCAATAGAGAACAGAAGTAATCATTCTTTATGCTCTTTGAAGGCTATAAAATGAATGTTGAGGTCTAATCGAAAGGTCGACGTAGGATACCACCTAAGCAATGTAAGAGGACTAATCCTCACCCAACAACAATCAATGCATCATGCATCTTCTCACGCAAGAGGAGGATCACGGGATTTAAGAAGAAATTGCCCCTCATGTATCTCCTCCTCACCTCACCGGAGGACAAAGGCCTGTAACAAAAAGCAACAAAGGATTGTGGAAGTAGAAGCAGAGAATGCAGAGGATAATGATCATAAAGAGAGGGAAGCTATTCCAGATCAAAGAAGAGGTGCATTTCAGAATGAGCCCATTGAGCCATTCCTATCTTGATTTGACAGAGAATTTCCCTGAGCAAACAGAAAGCTCTAGAAAAGGAGAAGGGAACACTGAAATCATGGAAATGCTAAGGACAATAAAAAAAGATATGGAAGAAAGAGAAAAGAAATGGAAAAAATAGCAGCAATTCTGAGAAGAGCTCTTAGAAGCTGAATTTAGAAGGAAAGAACAATTGTTCGAGGAGACTCTAAAACAGAGAGAGAAAGAATGGAGAGGAGATAAACAGAAGAGAGGAAGAATGGAGAGAAGAGATAAACAGAAGAGAGGAAGAAATGAGAAAAGAGATAAACAGAAGAGAGAAGGAAATGGGAGAAAAGATGAAAGCCAGTTTTGAAGCCTTCTACAACAACTAGTTCAGAAAAGATGAAAAAGTGCTTACCATTCTGAAGAAAAGAGAAGCTGAGATGGAGGGTAACATGCTAAAAAAGATTCAGGCCTTCAAGTACCTGTATAAGGATCAATTCAAGGAGTTTGGGAAGTTGATGAAGGAAAGAGATAAAGAGCTGGAAGATAATGATGCTTATAGAAGAAAAATATGGCTTGAGAGTTTGGATTTGATCAACAAAAATTTATCAGACATGTTGAGTTGTATCTCTGAGTTGGAAAGTACAGTGAATAAGATGGGCTTGAACCAAAACACCTTGATCACTCTTTTGAATCACACAAATGATATAATCTCCACTGCGCAAGGCGTAACCTACACCCTTAGGGAAAGCAGCACTGCATCACCTTCTCCAAATTTCCTGTTTAGCAAGTTTGACTTAGATCCTCCCAACATAATACCAAAAAAAAATCTTATAAGAGAAGGGAGGAGTGAGGTAAAGCAATTATACATTTTCCCCTATCAGACTTCTTCATCATCATAAATATAAATCTGTAAAGGTTCATCAAAACGTCTACGACGTGTTCTTTTCAATCACTAATCAGGTTATCGCTTAATAATGTTGCAATCTAACTTATACATTGTTGAAATGTTTATTGAATCGACACACAAGTGATTTGTTTTAGACGCATGGATCTGATTGAATGAATTGTGTTGTTTGTGTCATTCATAGTTTATCTACAAGAAATTTAATTCATGTATTCGCTCTATTAGTACAATGATTACAATGACCACCTGCTTAAATCCAAACAACACCAGAAGAGAAATAAGAGCAGAACTAGTGAATTGAAATAAGAAGTTGCGCTCGCTTGAATCGGGTTTAAATCGCGTAATTTGGAAAAAGTACACAATCGAAGAACAAATGTTATGATCAAGCCGTGGTGTATAAATAAAATAGTCAAGACAATTCTTGGAAAAACAATGCACATGGTCAAGAAAATTTTTAAAACGTTGAGATGGATTAGGAACATCTTCTGGGTGATTCACAATCAAGGGTACAAGGTCCTAGAACTTGTTAGATTATTGGTCAAAGCGAAATTTTAGGTAAAACAACTAATGTAATGAGTAGAGCCCATCTTTTGAGTTTGAACCTTTTCCTACCTACCCTTGTTAGTATGCAAAGGCATACACTCTAGTTCCATGCTTTGAGCCATAACACTTAATTCTTCAAGTAACAAAGAATTAGAAACCCAAAATCCCTCCTACCGATATCGCATCAAAGAACCCCAAATTACTCAGTTTTCAGAATAAGAACGTATACTGTGCATAAAGGAACAAGTTTGGGGGAATATATTTCTTTTGGATTACAGGGATGGATGAAAATCAATTGAAAAACTAGAGAGAGAGGAGAAAAAGTTGAAAAAGGAATAAGTTTTGTCTTATGGCCTATCTCCCTTGAACAATTAAGCTTAAAGGGGTATCTCAACACCTAGTACCCTAATGCCAACTGGTATGGGAGTTGCTAGCCCAAAGTTCTCTAAGAGTGATAGAAAGCCTAAAAAGACAAAACATTGCACTATTCTAATTCTCTGAAAATAAAGAGAAATGAAAAGAGTTCCAGTAAAAAGGAACTAAGCTGATAAAGTGAAGGTAAAAAAAAAAGAGAAAAAAAGGAGCCACAACATCCAAGATGATGTACAAAGCCAAGTTGGGGGAGTTTACATTACAAGGAAAGAAAAGGATGAAAGATGAAGGGCATTATACAAAAAAGGAAAAGTGGAATCTGAGTAATTTGCAGCCTAAATCTTCCAATTGTCCACCCAATTATCCAAGCCTAACATTATAAGCCTAAAAGACCTATTTGATCTTGAAGGTTGAATTTACCTACATTAGTGGAGATCAATATGAAAAACAAGCTTATGTGATTTTAGGCTAATGTTCTAAGGAGATCCCCAAAAGATTAACTAATTCAACCAAAAAGATGAAAAGAAAAGAAGACCTACACACACTCATAGAACAAGATCTATTGACTGAATTGTTTGCAAGCAGTATTTAACAGTTTATTTGTAATAGAAGTTGAAAACATTCCTTTTTCTCAGTTAAAAACTAAGGTTTGAAATGATATTGAAATCTTCTTGTTCAAGTCAAGGGGTGGAATAAGAAAAGATTGTGCTGTAGAACAGAAAAATTTCCTTCAAAATAAAGTTAAATTGTTTGAGGATAAACAAATCCTTCTTTTCTTTGCTTGGGGACAAACAAAATTTTAAGTTTGGGGGAATTTGATGAGTCAAAAACTCATTGAATTTTTAGTCCATTTTTCTAATTGTTCTTACAATGTAGTTGCTTGTTTTGATGCAGAAATATGTGTTGTTTACCAAATTTATATTTTGCAGAAATTTAAAGCATAAATGAAAATTTCAACAAAATCGTGAGGAAATGTATCAAGAGTTTGGCCGGAGGTCGCGACAGAATCATAACGCGACTAAGTCATGCGCGTACCATGCCGAATCAAAAGTCGAACACTTGCCGAGACCAAAACGAGGGACTTCCAAAGAAGATAATGTCGCGATTAATCGCTTTTGAAGTCGCTGGCTGTCAAAAGAAGATATTGTTGGTCGCACAGAGAAACAATGTGTCCATAGCAATGTTGAATGAACTTGCAATGTCTCGCTAAACAATTTCAAAGCTGCGACAAAGATTTGCCGAGACACCAATTCAGGTCACAACTCCGAATTCATGTCGTAACAATAAAAAGGAGTCAGATGCTTAAAATGTTGTGACTAAGAAGGAGGTTGCGATTGATGGGTTAATCGAGTCACTGAAGCACGCTTAAGGTCGCAACATAGATTTTAACAATGAAAAGACAAATGATTTTTAAGTCGCAATATGAGAAAGGGAGGTGTGACCAAGGATCGGTGGTTGACAATAGAATTGAGGTCGCGACATAATTATGAGGTTGCGACATGGAATGCAGTAGAAAACAATATAGCCAGGTCACGACATGGAACTGAAGTTGTGACATAGAATTTATTGAAGGGTCAGAAAAACATGGTCGCAACAAGGATCAACATAACTTGCAACATGAACTAATGTCGCGACATCAAATCGAAGTCGTGACATATATTCCAAAATAGAGCAAAACAAATAGGTCGCGACCAGAAAAAGAAAAATTGAAGGGAACTGTTGAGACTGAGAAATGAGGTTGCGACTGGATAAGAAGAAAGGATGGTCGCAACATACTTTCGAGGTCGCGACAAAGATTGCAGTGATTAAAGAAAATACTTGGTCACGACTTAAATCTACCGCCGCGATAAGAAAACAAAGGTATCACTAGCTTTAGGTCACGACCGCTTAAGGCTCAAGACAACCGAATGACGTCAAGAACGTAAAAGAGGTCGCTGGACATCGACCAAGGTCGCGGATACACCAACTCCTGGAGACAAGAAAAATGAGGTCGCAACCAGAGTTCTCACTGCTGACAACTAACATGGTTACAACAAAGAATTTATGTCGCGACCACTAATCAAACTACAACTAAAGAAACAAGTCGCTACAAAAAAAACCTCAGTCACAAATTTAAATTGCAAGAACAATGCAAAGAAGGTTGCAACCGCTTCCTCGCAATATCACAGACCGACAAACTGCATCGTGACTCTACATGTCGCGACAAGCTTTGAGGTCACGACTAAAACACATCGAAATGGCTTAATGATTTTTAGTGAAATTGAGTCTTGGAATCGTGCACTTCGAAAGTTATAAATAGGCATACACAGTTTTAGTAAAGCAACTTTCCTTTTTGGAACTTTGTGAATCTGGGAAGAAGAAAACTCATTGTATATTTTTTAGAATAGATTTTCTTTCTTTTCTTTATTTTCGGATCTTAACTACAAATGATCTGCTAGAACGTTGGAAGCTTGAAGCAATATTTCAATTTCTTACAATTTACTCACTGAAGTTTAAATGAAATCTAGACTATTACAGAAATCGTCTTTCGGGCTTTTATCAGAATCGCATTGTGTGTAATTTATCAATGCGCCTAATGGCTGACATTGTAATGTAGTTTTTAGAAGTGCAAATCACTAGTTTGAATTTATTGTTAGTTACGCTCTTCCTGCAGACATACATTGTAGCGAAGTACCCGAATCTGGAAGGATTTATTTGATTGATGTGTTTTCTACATATAATTGTTCCCATTATAGTTTTAATACTCATTCAAGGACTGTGATCCTCGCTTTGATTTCTAGGAGGCCCTCGAGTGACACGTAGATGGCAATTCTGAGAGTTAGAACATTCCTTATCAGGCTGTTGGACCATTGAAGAACTATTGAGCTCGAGTTCACTTAGATAAATACCCATTTCACTACAATTGACGCTGAGGGGATTATTTATTTATTTTAAAATCATCGAGATTTCACTCTTGATATGTTGGAAAACTCTTGACCCTATGTTAGCTGTGATCTAATCAAGGGAAGAGAGATATTCATTAGATTTTAAGGCTGAGTCATCAATCATGTTGTGGAAATCTTGCAATACCCTTGACTTGGGAAGTAAGAAATCTGCGGTCTCAAGAAATGGGACGGCATTGAGAAAGAAAATAATTCAAATCTCTCAGAAGAATATGTTGAATGGCTGGGGTGAAGATTAAACCCCGTCGAGAAACGGGATATTTAATTGGTGAATAAAGGAGAACTAACTTGCAATATCGTATCTTTGACAAATCAAGATCCAAATTTAGGATAGAGTTTTAATGGGATATAATGCAGAATTGGATCAAGCTTACAAGATTTCTTATTAGTGTTGAATTTTTACAGAGAGCTGATTCAGTCCAACTAATTTTATTGTTTATAAGATTCATTAGTTTATTCTTATTATCCTAAGTTGTCTATGTTATCTTTAAGACAATTATCCTTTAATCTGTAGTTGATAAACTTTATCATTGAGATTCTATAGTATGGACATCTAGTAGTTAGTGTAGTTGATTTCGAGAATCCAAGTCAATCAGGGAATGATATCTAGACTACATCCATTTTTTACTACTTGTATAACACATGTGCACTTCTGCAAATTTCATAGAGACTAAACTCATTCTTAATTTAACATTAAATCGCTTTTATAAATTTTAAAGAAACTCCAAAGATAATTTGATATGCCTAGAAATTTGTAAGTGATTCCCTGCAGGTGTTAAATCGGGAAGAGGTTTAGTCTATATAACAAAGGCAACAATATTCTTTCATTGATGCTCTTCCTTCAACTTTAGGTTTTGATCCTTCATTCACCTTGAATGGTTAGTATATGGTAAGCTTTTTACGCCATTGGATGCTATCGCCAGATCCTATGATGTTGATTAGTTATCATTTATGAGCCATTGGAAGGTGACTCAATGAGATAGGTTTTTAACTGACTGAGAACATTAATGAACATTGAATGCCATTTTCAAAGGATAGTTATTGAGGGTCAAGTTTTATAGCTAAACCAAAATCCGATTCGGGAGGTAACTATATGTTACTATCCCCAATGCGAGGAAAAGACTCCGAGAACCCCTCACTTGCCCTAGGAACCCAAGCCCAAAAAAGACCGACACTCAAGGAATTCTTTCACATTTTTACATCACTTTGGTCACGATTTCAACTACCAAACCCACTTTATAACCTAAAAAATCCAAAATGAATTCACCAGTTTAAACTTCACTGTGAGTAATTTACATGAAGAAAACCCATCCCTGTGGACGATCCTAGAACCATTGTGCTATAGTAGCTATACTACGCCCATACGAGGTGTTAGGTTATAAATATTTTTGATTCAGAATACCCTACGGGCTACACATACACACATCGTGAATCAATTGGCGCCGTTACCGGGGATGGTGCCTTAGTGCAAATGACAGTCAACACTGAACACTTGTGATCCTCATCATAAGTTTTGGTGAATTTATTTTCTCTTTTCATTTGTTCTAGCAATTACTGCTAGGTTGATTAATTCAATTTCACTGTCTATATTTTTTAGCTAACATTAAACCTTATTGGTAGAATTTTCTTTGTTTCTTTTTGGTGTCGTCCTATTTTTCATGTAGGAGTTTATGTTCCAGTGGTTTAGGAATTCAAAAGGCAGATTGGTTAAAATCAGTATCCTACAGGAACCACAGGAATCACAGGAATCATAGGAAACATATTCTATAGTGAGCCTGAATTTTGATCCAATGGAACCCCCACATGAAGAGCAGCTGAGTTAGCAGGGAGTGGACAGGAACCTCAATGCATTTAGGTCCATGAGGGACCACATACACCCTCCACGACTGAGTGCACCCTCATGCATTGTACCTCAAACTGAGGAAATGGTTGTTAAGCCTTACCTTGTGCCACTCCTTGTAAGACCCCAGAAAATTCTAATTTTCTAAAAAAGGATAAAATGGTAATTTTGGTTAAAATCCGGAATTTTTCTAGATCTCAAATGATGAAATGGACTTCACCGTTGGAATCATCTCGCGAAATCTAGCCACCACGTCGAATTTTGTTGAATTCCAAGGCAGTGGGAATTTCACACTTTTCGAGGCACCGAAGTGGTGCGGGACACTTGGCATGTTTTGAGTAGCTCAAGAGGTGCCACATGTCATGTAGCTAGTAACGAAGTCAAACATGAGCCTGGGCCCGACCCATTGGGAGACATGTGGCAACATGTGACGGGGGTGAAAATCCATGGTAGATGGATAAGGGGATAAGGTGTAATCTAAGGAGCCAATGGGAGCTTGACACTTGGCAAGTGAGAGGACACCAAGTTGACTCCTATCTTCTCCCAACCGGTTTGGGAGGGAAAAAGAGAAAAAGAGAGAGAAAGAGAGAGAAAGAAAGAACTTTTAGAGAGAGAAACTCTACCTTCTCTCTAGATTTCCCGATGATCGGTCTGTCAAATTCCAGCGAGATAAGAGGCAAAGTTAATCCCCACTGCAAGAGCTACGCATGGGTACCGGAAGTGTGGAGTTTCAACAAACTCCGGGAGGTAGGGGTTTTCTTCTACTTGTTTTATTCCTTTGCTAAGAGCCATTTTAATGGTTAAGGATGTTCGGGGGCTCGAGTGGCCGTTCATTTGGTGCCAAAAACTTGGACTGAGTGGCGAAATCCCTAGAGTAGTTTTGGATAGTCCTGAAACTGACCGTGGACTGTATATGTTGCATTGTCTATTAATATGTTATTACTATGTTGAAAACATGTTATGTCATATGTGATGCTCGCGCCTCCCAAGATGGATCATTTGCCATTATTAGCCTATGTGAGCTAATTTTGGTGTTATTACTACGAATGAATAACATGTTGTTTATGTGTGATTTTCGTTAATATATGTATGCGTGATATACATGAATTATTGTGAAATGGCATATTGCATTTCATATGCACTTGAGCAACCTAAAACAGTGGGTAAGAGTGCATGACATGAAAAACAAACATGGTTGTCAAATGAATTTCATGGGAAGATTTTCCGAAGAATTGCCTTGGAGAGTTGTCCAACAACTCATCTCGGAGGAAGACCCATGACTGTTTCAGAGAGTTATCCAACAATTCACCTTAGAGGGTTGTCCAATAGAATTTTATCAGAAAATTGGTATTATGTTTTCAAGAACAAAAACCTTTGTTTTGAAAATGTTATTTTCACACTCGCTTGCATGCGTGAGGAGCCGAAGGAGGGCTCGAGAAGTGGGAAAGGGTGAGTTACATTCTCATCCATAACATGTAGACATTTGAGTAGGAATCATGAATTCACTTGAATGTGTGTGTTTGCCATTGCATGAATGCTTAGGTGGGGAGTAACCCAATGTAGGGAAATTCAACTAATCGGGGCATCGTCACCTCGGCCGTGGATCCCCCTTTCAGTATAGGGAATATTCAGAAGACTCCGCCTCACTAGAGGCCGCTTGACACAAAGCCAACATGTGGCTTGACATATTTTGTAACAACATGTATGAAACCTTCTAATTGGTACATGTTTGCATAGGAGTGTATTAACTCTTGATCCTATTGTAATATAGTTGGTTATATTTTGGTGAGTATGGATGTATGGGCCAACGTGGCCATTTCTACTCATGTTTGAGTCTCGGGTAGAGAGACACTCACTTTGTGGCATTGAGACACTCAATGGCTACACGTATTCCGCGAGTTGACGGGTTGTCAACGGACCCCGGGGTCGGGGCGTCACACTCCTTCCCACTTTTCATGGTATGAAGAGTGAGAACCCCTATACACATATCAGGGAATTTGAGGAGGTTTGCAACACCTTCAAGGAGGATACTACCATTGTGGACTTAATGAGGCTTAAGCTTTTTTCCTTTCACATTGAAGGATAAAGCCAAGATTTGGCTCAACTCCCTGAGGCCAAGGACCATCCGAAACTAGACTGAGATGTAGGCTTAATTTTTGAAGAAATTCTTCTCCACTCATAAGACAAATAGCTTAAAGAGGCAGCTTTCCACCTTCTCAGCTAATGAAAATGAAAAATTCTATGCATGATGGGAAAGATATATGGAAGCACTCGATGCCTGTCCTCACCATGGCTCGACACTGGGTCACGGGATCAACTATTTTTATGATGGTATTTCTCCCGCCATGAAGCAAATTGTCGGAGACTATGTGTGGAGGGAGATTTTCGAGAAAAATCCAGGAGGCTTTGATTTCGGGGTATGTGGCGATGAGTCTAAAACTCATTTGATTTTAATCCATTTTTCGAGTATATTACAAGATAATTGTTTATTCATATGCGTAAACTCCGTGTAATTTACTCAAATTTAATTTTGCATAAATACAGCAGAAGCGAAAATCCCAAAGAAAAACTGAAGAATTCAAATTTCGAGAACAGAGAGGAGGTCGCAACTTGAAAATGGAAGTCGCGAGCAAGGAGCCTGCTTTATTCAAGCATTTCCAGGTCACACATCACCAAGACCAAGAATGAGGTTAAGTACTCAAGAAAGTGTGATGATACGAAAAATTATTCAAGGTTAAACCGAGGTCGCGACGCCACCTGAGGTCGCGCCTTGATTTGTCGATGAAGCCACAAAGGAAGTCGTGTAGAAAATGAGGCTTCAACTTGATAGTTTAATAGCAAACTGAGTTCTAGGTCGTAACGTGTATTTCAGGTCACGATATGGAACTGAATTGGGAGTCACAACAAGGAGATTTGAGGTTGCAACTATAAGAGAGTTGGAGAATCAGAAATGAGGTCGCGATAGGAAACCTGAAGCTGAGCCAAGCGAAGTCCTAGTTAGGGAATTTAAGTTGCAACCACTTTGTTATTCAAGAACCCCAAAGGAGGTCGCGACCTAAAGAAACACTGAACATTACAAAGCCATGTCGCAACCTAATATTGAGGTCGTAACATGAAACTTCGCCAACGAAGTCCTTACCAAGCAAATGGAAGTTACGACCACTTAATCAGTCAAGAACCTTAAAGGAGGTCGCGACCAATCACTGAGGTCGCGACCTGAATACACACTGAGCATCAACATCTAGGTCGCAATTATGTTTAAAGCAACTGAGACAACCTGCAACCATAAAGGAGTAACGTGAGGTCACGACGTCATATTAAGGTCATGACCGGAGTAAAGTGGTAGAACTTTTGCAAAAATCCTGAGAAGGAAAGCAAAAGATCTACAGTCATCAAGAAATGGGTGTGAAGTATTGAGAAATAAAAATACCCAGATCTTGCAAGAAGATCATAAAGACAGAAATGGGTTCGGATCTGACTTCGAGGAGAAGCAAGGGCTTCTAACCGCGAATATGGAGAAATCCAACCGCAACATTTAAAGTAATCTCGACAAATCCAGATCCATTAATAAAACAGAGCAATGTACTTTCGTGGAGGAATTGACCGTTTCATTGTAATTCTTTGATAGTTTTCGTTTCTCACAAGGAATAGATTCGGTCCAGTATTTTGTTTTTTATATTATTAGTTATTTTCATGTTATTTCAATTTATATATTTAGTTAATAGTCTAGGATCTTAATTTTTCTAGATAAAATTTTCACTATCAGTTTTTAGTCCAAATAGCATAGAATTTCGGGTGAGGTCAGGGGTAGTCGATTTCAAATTCTTGTCAATCTCTGTGGGAATGATACCTGGACTTACATTCAAATTTTACTACTTGTATGACTCCGGTGGCACTCGCAGTTGTCATAGACTGCAATTCATTTTTAAAATCCTGAACACCAAGAAAGATTTATTTAATCAAGCAAGTTTATCCAAAGTGACATGGCTGCAAGAGAAGTGTAAGGCTCTTGTAACTATGTGAATTTGAGGGGTTTTTAGTCTATATGGAAAAGGGCAAACAATTTTTATGTGGCGCTCGCACGGATTGAAAGGATTGAATAGGATCAATATTC
Source organism: Tetrastigma voinierianum (assembly GCA_016808115.1). Taxonomy (NCBI): domain Eukaryota; kingdom Viridiplantae; phylum Streptophyta; class Magnoliopsida; order Vitales; family Vitaceae; genus Tetrastigma; species Tetrastigma voinierianum. The sequence continues at coordinate 119,022 of JAEQBH010002848.1, read as the reverse complement.
TAACAAAAGAGGGAAATGCTAATTTTTCTAAAATTTTATAAAAGAAAAATACCAAAAACATTTTACAAGTAAGGGTCGTGATAAGCCACCGATTCTTGAATAAGCTATGTTGAAAATAGTAATTTTTAGTTCCACTAATTTATTAATTCGAAAGTGGTTCACCTCAGATATCCTTTAATGCACACGTGCCAGATTCGCACTGGCCGCAGACATCGACCAAAGAACACTGTAAGCTTAAGAAAAGCATCAAAGAGTAGAGAACGCAGCCCATGGCGTATGAAAGATACACCAAACAGAGGGAAAGCAGAAGTTACTGCCAGCCTAAAAGGCCTCTTATGATCGACACAATCTGAGGATTTCCTGAGGCCCATCATTCAAGAAGAATATTCGCAATCGTATTACCTCTATCAGTGGATGCAAACAATCTCGAATCGGGCCATCTTTGATAAATACGGCGGCAACATCGCTTCACCGGCCACCCCACTGAAGACCCCATCGAGCATCTAGGTAGATATCTCAGGATGGAAAATACAAGGAAGCCGAACGGGAGTGAGGTGTAGGTGATAGTAAAGCTGCATCTCTTCCCATTTTCCTTAAGAGATATAGCAACCACATGGTATGAGTCATTACCATAAGATTCAGTTGATACCTGGGAAGAGTTGGTGGAAGCATACTTGGGTAGGTTCTTTCCCCCATCTCTCACCTCTGAGAGAAGAAGAGAGATCATAGTGTTCCAATAGGGGGAAGATGAGAGCCTATACATAGCCTGGGAGAGATTCAAGAGGCTACTGAAGAGGTGCCCGATGCATGGAATTGATTTAAAAACTCAGATGGATATAGTGTATCATGCCTTAAATGATACCACTAAGGGCATCATTGATGCTTCATGCTATGGAGCATTCAAAAGAAAAAGTGCCGAAGAGGCTAGGGACCTGATAGAAGACCTAGCCAAGTGCAATATGAAGGCGCCATCTGAGCTTTCTGGCGGCAATAAAGAGAGGAAAACGGGTCATGGAGTTGAGTAAATGACAACCATGGAAGCAAAGTTGGGATACATCATGCAATGTGGATGGATAAACAAGAAAGAATGCACACGCTTCATGAGATAGAGCAGTGGAAAGAGAAGCAATGAGAAGAAGTGCTGAAGTACCAACAGAAGAGGACTCTTATGGGGCTGAAGAGGCTAAGTACGTGAATGAACCAAGAAGTTACCATTTCAAGCCAAATCCTAACCTGCCCACACACTACAATCCAGCATTGAGGAACCATGAGATTTTCTCATATAGTGGAGGGGCAGCACAAGGACCAAGGCATGGATAGAATCCTCAATAGGGATATCAGCAGCCACCAAGGTTCCAAGAAGATCAAGGGTGAAGGCAGAATGACTATCAAGGTCATGTGAGGACCCAACCATTCAAGAACAAATGTCACAGCTCACGGGGACAACAGAGGTCGCTACACTTCCCATGAATGTAACTGTTCCACTTTAAGCTTTCTAAGTATGATACTCAAGTGTTTCAAAAGAATACAAGTGCCTCACTAAAGAACTTGAGACACGCGTGTGGGCAAACACTCTTAGTATGCCAAATCGTGAGCAAGGGTACATTCCTCAGTGACACCTAGAAGAATCTCAAAGGATCTGCGCATGGCGCTCAATTAAGAAGTGGAAAGAAGTGGGCAAATAACAAATGCTAAAGAAAGGAAAGAAGAGACTGATGCAACAAGAAGAAAATGGAAAGGAAGAAGAGAAAATCATGCCTGAGAAGACTACAGAAGCAAAGAAGAAGATACAGACTGAACAGCCTGAAGGAAGTAGTGAGCAGAAACAAAAGGAGAAGGTACCAGCTTATACACCTACAGTGCCATTCCCCCAAAGGCTTCAGAAAGCAAAAAGGGAAGAGCAGTTTTCTAGATTCTTAGACATCTTCAAGAAGATAGAAATCAATATCCCCTTTACAGAGGTGATCAACCAAATGCCTAACTATGCAAAATTTCTGAAGGAGATACTGAGCAAGAGAAGGAAAATAGCCGAGGCTGAATAGTGAACTCGATCGAAGCACTAAGTAGCGCGCTTATCCGAAGAAAAGCTCCCCAACAAAAAACGGCACCCGTGCGCTTCACCATTCCTCGCCCATGTGGAAATATGAATTCAAGAAGGCCTTGTTTGATTCTGGTGCTAGTATAAATTTGATGCCCCATCGCTGGTGCAAAGACCTAGCTCGGGGGAACTTACCCAACAAAGAATCACACAAATGCTCGACAGACACGGTACAACCAAGGTGTTCTCAAGATGTGCTTGTCAAGGTGGGAAAATTCATCTTCCTCCCTGTGGGATTTTGTGATTATGAAGATGGAGGAAGACACCCAAGTTCCTTTGTTTCTGTGTGAAGACCCTTCTTAGCAATCGGAGTCGCCTGATAGGATGTGCAAAAGGTGAACTCGACTCTCTATACGGGAATGAAGCGTTGCACTTTAATCTTAATAGAGTTTGAACACTCTGATGTAGATGCAGAAAAGTCAGATGGCTATAGAAAACAATAGTCTTCACTACCGAATTGAATTCTCGATCAGACTTCAACATTCCATCAATGAAATTGAGATGAATTTTTTCGCACCTTGAGAGTATTGATCGTGAAATGTTGCCTTCTAGTTTATATAACAAAGAAACAGCCTCGAAAGCATGAATGAAACAAATTAAGATGACGTATGCAAAACAGTGGCGTAAAACCATCAAAAGGTGAAAATAAGGCGTAAGGGTTATTATTGAAGGAATTGCCCACTATTTGAAATATGATTTCTTAGAACCGTAAAAGAGAAAACCCACATCATATCACCGCATTGAACACCCAAAGAACATAAGCCGTTGGAAATTCGGGTAGTACAAGGACACTATTTGCCGTCAATCGAGGATCTGAAGGGTATCAGTCCCTCCATTTGCATGCACAAAATATTATTAATGATAATGCAAAAATCTTCTATTGAGCATCAAAGGAGGCTGGAACCCCGTGGATGAAAGAAGTTATCGAAAATAGTTCTAAAATTCCATTGAACGCAGGTTTTATATATGCTATATTAGATAGTTCTTGGGTGAGCCCAATACATGTGGTTCCCAAGAAAGGTGGATTCACTGTGATTAGAAATGAAAAGAATGAGCTGATTCCTACAAGAACCGGTGTGATGTGAGTTGGCGGGTGTGTATGACTATAGAAAACTAAATACCGCAAACTTAAAGGAACATTTTCCCCGCCTTCATATTGATTAGATGTCGGATAGGTTGCCAGACACCTCACTTCGGTTGATGGATACTCTAGATATAACCAAATTGCCATTACACCCAGGATCGTGAGAAAACCATCTTTACATGCCCATTTGGTACTTTTGCTTTAAGAATGCCATTCTGCTCAGGTAATGCCCCCGTACATTCCAAAGGTGCATGATGTTTATATTTTCTCGATTCAAGGTATAGTTATGGAGATCTCTATGGATGATTTCACAATATGGATCCAGTTTCAAAGAGTGCCCCACTCGGGGACAAGACTTCAAAGGTGCCAGGACAAGAATCTAGCTTTAAATTGGGGAAAATGCCACTTTATGGTGACATAAGGAATTGTCCTAGGGCACATGATTTCTGTAGCAGGGCTAGAAGTGGACCAACCAAAAGTTTCAATTATAAGAAATCTGATGTCACCCACAACAGTCAAGGGAATTAGAAGTTTCTTAGGACATGCTGATTTGCTGTGAAGATTTATCGTAGATTTCAAAATTGCCACCACTACGCAGATCACGGAAAAAGATACTAAGTTCAATTACGAACTCGCCATTCTTTTGAAGAGATCAAATCCAGACTAGTCAAGTCTCTATCACGCGTAAAACCGCATTGGAACAAAGAATTTGAAATACGTGGTGATGCCAAGGATTTTGCAATGGGAGTCAGACAAGTGCAATTTGAAAAAGTGTTCAATGCCATATACTATGTCAGCAAAACCTTCAATGAAGCTCAGAAAATTACTCTACTAACAAAAGGAGATGCCGGGCAATATATTGGCACAGAAAATTTTATGCCATACATTTTGGGGTCCCAAGTTATTATACACACTGATCATGGAGCAATTAAACAACTAATGGCAAAGAAAGAAGCAAAGCCAAGACTGATCAGGTGGGTATTGTTATTACAGGAATTTGATCTAGAAATAAAAGACAAGAAAGGTTGTGACAATGTGATAGCTGATCACTAATAAGAGTGGAAAACCTCACAGACAAGAAGAAGAAGTGGAAACAGCGTAAAATTTTCCAGATGAGCGTTATTCCAACTCGCACTCCAATCACCTCGTATGCTAATGCCAGGAACTTCTTAGGAATGTGGAATTATGCCACTGTAATTCAAATTTACCAAAGAAAGAAAAAAGCTGGTAGATCGACAAACAGGTATTACATTCAGATAATTCCACTGCTTAGGAAGAGGAGCTGATATGATCATCATAAGATGTGTACTAGAGGTGAGCAAAGCAAGACTTTACAGGAATGTCATGCATCACCATATGGAGGACATTTTGCAGGAGACAAAACAGCCCACAAAATTCTCCTACCTAGATTTTATCATCACGTTATTTTCAAGGACTGCTTTGAATGGGTGAAGCCGTGTGATAAAATGACAAAGAATGGGAAGACAAGAAAGGCATGAAATGCCCCCGTAAGGTATCCTCGTGGCGCAAACTATTCACGATGGGGAATAGATTTTACGGGCCCTTTTCTAGCTTCATTTGGAAATATATACATACTACTAGCTGTAGATTATGTATCCAAATGGGTTGAGGCAATAGCTTGTCCCAAAAATGATGCTAACACAATTGTGGGATTTTTACAAAGAAATATTCTCAGCAGATTTGGGACACCCTGAACTATAATCAGTGATGGAGGAAGCCACTTTGCAAATAAGGTGTTTGACAAACTCATGGGTAGATATGGTATCAAAACACACAGGAGCTCGCTTATCATCCTCAAAAACAAATGGGCAAGCCGAAATTTCCAACAGGAGATAAAGAAAATTTCGAAAAGACTGTAAGCTCCAAAGAGAAGAGATTGGTCTCTCGAAACTTGACGATGCACTATGGGCATCAGGATCGCTTAAAAATCCCATCGAATGTCCCCATACAGCTTCGTTTCGAAAAATTTTGTCACCTTCCTTCGAGCTAGAATATAAAGCTATGTGGGCCATCAAGAAGCTAAATTTTGATTTCAAAGTCAAGTAAAGAAGAGAGGCTACTCCACCTAAAATGAATTAAAGAAAGCCGAGGAATGAAGCCTGGAGCACGCCGCACTCACAAGGATAAAACAAAATTTAGATGATTAAAAAGGATTTGAGGAGAGAATTTAAAGCAGAGATCAAGTCTCAAGTATTAAACCTGTGCCAAAACTTTCTGCGGAAGCTTTTAAATCAAAATGGAGTGGACCCTATACAATAGTGTCAAGTACAACCTTTGGGGTAGTGACGCTTAGAACCAGCAATCATGAGGAATTCAAAGTTAATGGTCAGAGATTAAAGCACTACCTGGGAGGAATGCAAATGGAAGAATGACTCCTAGTTCTGAATGAGAAAATTTGAAGAAATAGAAATATAGTAGCAGCAAGTCCAGCTAAAGACTAAAAATTGAGCAGCTTTGTGGAAGGCAATCCACATCAGTTTGTTTTAAGTTTTCCTTTATTTTTGTGTGAAAGTTTTTAATAGCTTTGTGTAATTTATTCCACACGCTTGAAGATTAAGTAAATTATTTTTTAGTTTCTGCAAGACAACAAGAATGTGCAAAGGAGGAACATCTACAATCAAACTTCCAATCCGCAAAGCAGACAAAAGTAAGATACTCTTCTTGAATTTATTTAAATTTTGTCTCCGATATAGCATGATTGAAATTTTAGGGAAATTTTTTTATTTTCAGGTTTCCAATTTTGAATCTGATGCATAATGAATGGATTTGTTGAATATTTGAATGATGAATATGAATTGAATTGTATTTGTTTTGATTGGATTTGGTGAATTGAAATTGTTGTGAATTGAATTATACAAGGAGACCTGGAAATTTTCTTGGTCACAATAGATTGTCTAAGTCGCAACCAGGATAGAAATGAATATAATTATGATGAGAAAATTTCAGGTCGCAACATAGATTTTTGGAGCTTATACAGATTTCTGGTCGCAACATCAATTCATAGGTCGCGACCAAGAAGATGGACATCGAAGTAATAAGTTAGAGAAACAGGTCGCAACAATGAGATTGAAGTTGTGACCACATCTCAAGTCGCGACAAAACTCTTAGGTCACACTGCACTGCCCAAATCTCAATAAAATAGGTTTTAAACTCTTTTCTATTCATGCCCTAGCATTAAAGATAGAATTTATTGAAAATCATTAATTAAGAGGCTCGAAATTTTATGTCACAACCCCCCATATTGCAATCATGACATTGAGCCCAACTTCCATTCCAATTTCCATTCATCTTCATTTCATTCCAACTTTTCCACTTTTGCATCCATCATTTTGAGTCTTAAAACCCTAAAACCAGAGAGCGAACCCAAAGACCTCACAAACTCTTCACTCATGGCGGGGCTAGAATCATGACTTTATTGATCGCGAAAATCTTAATAAACCGATCGACCGAAATTGGCGTGAAAGTGTCGAGGCAGTGGAAGAGGTTCAATTGGAACCTCAACCTGGGGAAGGAATCAATGTCGAACAAGGAACCCAGCCAGAAGAAGAAGAACATGCGGTTACACAAGGGGCTGTAAAGAAACAAAGAATAAATGAGCACGCAGAGAAAGAAGCAACAGGAGACGACAAAGACTTCATTTCAAAAGAAGCTCAAGAATTGTGGAACAAGATACTGTTTGACAAGGAATTCATGTGTGATAGGGGTTTTGGGAAACCGATTCCCCGCTTTCTGAGGCACAGAAAAAGAGGTCAGATTTTTCTCGTGAACACAAGGCGCCGGATTTTCCGTCGCTAGGAGTTTTGATGCAAATATGGTGGGCATGAAGGAGGATTCAGTTTATGTGAGGGGTGTTTGGGTACCTTTCGGGCATAGACGGATTAATGAAATGTTTAAATTGAGGGATCTCAAGCAAGGGTCGAAGTATAAGAAGTTGGTAGAAAATCCCAACTATGAAAAGATATTGAACCTATTGACTGCAGGAGAAGGAAAATGGGAGGCCACGAAGAAGAACCCCCACCACGCAATCAAAAGGGGAGCCCTCACTGAAGGAGCAAAGGTCTGGTTCTACTTCATTTGCTTTGTAGTGATTCCTACTAAACATGTTGGGTTTTTAAAGGGAATGCTGTCAAAAATTTTGTAAAAACCCCTGTTCTTGTTTTGGATATAGATTAAGTTATAATCATCCAAATCAATTGATTCCAATTGGTAAAGAACCATAAGAGATAGGGATACAAATTTATAGAAGGGACCAAGAGAAAATTGTAGCTCTAAGGCTCCTAAATACGGACTGAAAGGTGAGCTCGTGTAGCTCACTGATTATGCCTGCTTGGGTACAGTGTTTTGGTCATAAGTGGAGTTTCACTCATCCAAATTGAGTGATTCAAAATTATGGGTAAAATAGACTTCTAGGGGAATAAGTTAGCGGAAGGAAGTGCAAGCAAATTGTAACCCAAAAGTTCCCATAAATTTTTCCAAGTGGAGCTATGTGCAGATTCTGTTCTATCAATTTGAGTAATCTAGATGTAAAATACAATAACTTGAGTTTTGGTGATCCAAATTGGGTGATTCCAATTGGAGAATAAACATTAGAACCATAGATTCAAAGGAGTGAAGAAACCATTTCCAATTTATGGAGTTAAGGTCCCAGAAATCAAGGATAACAGTAGGTGATTCAGTGAGTTAACCAAATTGGCATCAAAAACATTCTCAGAATCTCTGTGTTATGTGGTTGAGGGCTTTAGAGAAAGAATTTTAAATTTAAAATTTAAAGAGATGTCATTGGATATATAAAGGACTGATCTGAGAGTTTAATAATTCTTGAAGACCTTTGAATAATTTTTGCAATAGTCCATAGAGTATTGTTAAAAAGATTGCCAAAATGAGTGGTTTTTTTTGTTAGGGTTTTTTTAGTGCTCAAGGGTCAATTGTTAATTTGGCTTTATATGAATGTTGTGTGACCCTAAAGTGACTTGCATGTGAAGTACGTTAAGTTTTACGCTATACGCAGACGATTAATACGTTGTCGTATTCGTTGAGTGTGTAGGCTAAAAGCAAAGGCGGGAAAGTAGTGGAGTTGTGCTCAAGTTTCGGGAAACAAAGAGGTGAGTGTAAAATTGATTTTTGAAAATTGAGTTTTAAAAGTGAAAAGATTTTTTAAAATGTTAAAATGAAAAGTTTAATGTAAATGTTTATATATGTATATTAAATATGTATGCATATGTTAAGGCATTATAAAGTTTAAAATGTGTAAAGAATGCATATGTTTTAATGATAAAGTAGCGGATTTAAATGGATTTATAAATGCATTTTGATAAATGTTTTACTCGATGGTTACCCTAACTCCTATATGACTGGTTATGACTCGATATCGCCTGAGGTACCTTGCCGTGTAAGGATTTAGAGGGAACACAATTAGGTTACTAACAGAGGGAGGGAATAGATTTTTAGTGCAATATCCTACATCGTGATAAGGTACTATGACTGAACCTTATGCAGACGTGAGTCCTCCGCAGTCAGAGGTTATGAGACTGGATCGAGATTGTCCTCACCGTCAAGCATTCGGAAATCGTTTCTGTTTACTCCTCGGTTCCATTAGAAAGAAAGTTTAAAGCAAATTGGTTTAATTGTATAAGTATTTATTACTGATATATAACAAATGTTGTCTAAATGAAAATGTACACTCACCGAGCCCTTTAGCCTTACTCTCTTTTCCGTATGCTTCAAAACATTTTCGTGACCTCGGTGATGTGTAAGTACGCAGAGAGCACCTCACGCAGCGGAGTCGAGCTATCGAGGATAATGCATTTATGTGGGATCATTGTATATATATATTTTGCATATTGTATATGTTGAATATTTTGTCATGTATATATGTATATATGTATATATTTTGAAAAGGAACTACGCGCTTTGATCCTTAGCGACGAGGTACAGGCTGGGCTTCGCTAGTCGCCAAGCCCAACTTTTATAAAATCAGGTATGTACTGGAAGAAGTTTTGAATGTTTCTATGATTGGAAGTAAATAAAATGTATATGTGTATATGTTTTGATTGATTGAGTTGTGTGTGATCAATAAGTGGACGAGGAGTCCTAAAATGGAAGTTCAGAATCGAAGATTATAAGTGTTTTTAAATGTTTTGTGCCTGCAAATTTGGGAAAGTCCTAATAAACAGAGAACTCTAGCCGATTTTCTCGAAAAACTACGTGTTTGAAAAAAAAATTTACCACTTCTACTTCGCATTATTTTCTAAAGATATGTTAAGAATTGTAAGGGGTTCGCTTCCATGGATTTTAATTGATTGTTTTGAGGAAAAGTTTTCATATCCGCTTGAGTAGGAGTGTCCCCAGTTCAAGGAGGTTAATCTCGGCCTGATCCTTCAACGTGGTATCAAAGCCAAGGTTTTGAAAATGTTATAAAGATTTGAAAATTTTATTTCATGATTGTTTTAATGTTTTATTTTAAAATTGCATAAATTATTTATGTGATTTTAAAATCACATGTAATATAATGACATATTGGGAATTTTGACCATTAAAGGCTGTCAGGCCGACCCGCCACCAGAGAGCTCCCGAGGCATTAGTACCACTCACCCGAGGAATATGTTGATTTAGTCTCAAGATATGTTCCTCCAATCTACGCAGACATAGTGACTCCTATGCCTTCGTGAGCCACTCACAGACAAGAGCGCCACCACCTCCCGAGGTCATGGAGACAGATAACCTTTAGAGCATATGGCTCACTTTACCACTGAGATTACGAAATTCCGAGAGCCTAAGAGCTTCGATAGAGAGGGGCGAAAGCTGTGGGCACCTGAATCATGACGGATCGGGAGACCCGAAAAGGCTTCGATCATGGTTAGAGGGAAATGAGCGGGTCTACCAGGTGATGCAATGTACATATGAGCAGATGGTCACTTTTTCTACTCTTTTCTCTTTACTGACAGAGTGTTGGGAGCGCGGAGGGCGCCTGTATGGTATGCCTGCAGAGTGAGGTCCTGGCACACTGGCAGGGAAGAGTTTGATAGATAAGTCTGTCTGTACCCGCTTAGAGATAAGGCCGAGGAGTTCTTTAGGGCCGGAGCAGGGACACTCTCCGTGGGATGACATGAGAGGAGTTTTCCAGCTCGCCGACATGTTCCATTTATCGTGACGATAGTTTCAAGACCAAGAGGTTTTCTCGAGGTCTTGGGCCAAATGACAGGACCACAAGAAGGCCGACAGCCCCACATTACGCACTTCGCCGTAGTAGAGGCCGGGCATAGGTCAGAGCATGGGGTTGAAATCCTGTGCTACGCTACCAAGGACAGAACGGAGCGGGTCGGCTGGCTCAGTTCATCTGCAAGAAGGCCCAAGAGGAGGAAAGACATACTGACTGGCAAGAGTCTGCTGTGGCACAACTAGCCAGTCTTGAGGCTGCATGTAGCTCCAAGGGTCCAAAGCCAGAGGTGCTCAAAGTGGTGGGAAGAACCATTATGGTGAGTGCAGATCAAGTACTTAAATTGCTTCAAGTATGACAATAGACACTTCGCCTGCTGAGTGCCCACAGATAGTTTCGCGTTGGATCAGAGGGACTGCATAAGACAGGCGCTCAAGGTCGGGTAGGTCGTGTCGTAGTCGAGAGGGCTCCGTGCAAAGTGTCCCACTACATTTACTGTGACCGGAGGACTAAAGCAGTGTGAGGTCGCCCATCCGCAGGACAAATGGACTGAATTTTACATGTGCCAGTGTCTGCAGTCACCCGCAGGAGTGTGATGTAGCACTAGAGGTCAGCATGTGTACTATCCAAGCTTTGATAGGATGCTTATGTTCATAGATTCGGTGCTACTTCACTCGCTTATTTCACAAATTTATCAGACAAGTGAACATAGAGATGCCAAACTTGATGGGGATTAGTATGGTAGTCTCCCTTCCTATAGGAGATTCACTTATAGCAGATAGAGTATACATGGGTCAGAGTGATTATCGAGGGCCATGAGTTTAAAATAATTTGTATTGTTGGACATCCGTGACTCTCATGTGATCTTAGTGGATGGACCGCTTGTCTCTCGACACCACGCTACCATGGATCGCCTGTGAAAGAAGTTAAGTTCGTAGACCGGAACCAGAGATTACTTTTGTGCGGTAAGGAAGATATTGTCCTCGAGTATGATGTCCTCGTAATGATGGCCGGGAAGATGTTCAAAGTCATATCCGTATCTAGCCTATGTAGTTGAGGTGAGAGGATGATGAGATCGAAAGACATTCCAGAGTCGTGAGAATCTCCTGACGTGTTTCCGCATGATCTTCCGTGATTACCCTGATAGAGAGATTGATTTCGTGATCGAAGCTAGCCCCCTGACGTAACCGATTCGAGTGCCCTACAGGATGGCCCTGCACTAAAAGAACTTAAGGTGCGGGGATGAAGAAATGGTCAAGGGGCTCACAGATCGAGCACGCTTCTCCTTAGGGAGCAATCTTTATTTGTGAAGAAAAGGGATTGGGCATGCGATTATGTATTGGATTACAGAGTTGAATAAGGTAACAATACATAATCGTGATCCGCTTCCTGGGCGATCGATGATCTCTTTGATCGCTTACAGGAGCTAAGGTATTCTCTTCAAGATTGATTTGAGGTCGTTATCACCGCTGAGAGTTCATGATGAGATGTTTCTAAGACAGCATCTAACACTGCGACGGCATTTTGAGTTTATAAAGAATGCCATTGACTTACGAATGCCCTAGCCGCTGTTATGGATCTCATGAATGGGATTTTTAGTCTTACTTAGATCAGCCATTATCGTGTTTATCGACGATATATCGATCTATTCAGCAGCTGAGAAGAACATGCAAGAGCACTTGAGGATAGCTCCCCAAATACGCCGAACATCTGCTATATGCCAAACTCAGTAAGTGTCGGCTTGCATGACAGCTGTCACCTTTAGACACATAGTTTCTGCGCAGGGGTCCCAAATGGGATCCGCAGAAGGTCGGCTTACATCGAATTGGAAACCTCCTACGAGTGTTGCGTAGGATAAGGAGTTTTCGGTCTTCGCGTATTACCGTAAGTTCTGAGGGATTTTCAAGATAAATTAAAGACTTTTACTCAGGGATTGACAAGGAAAGAGGAACCAAGCTCCGGGTCGAGGCTTCACAATGAGTTTCATGAACTCCAGCGGAGATTGACCTCAAACAAGATTTACACTCCATCAAGGTGGTAGGATGGCTTTGCAGTGTATTGTGATGCCTCTAGGCAAGGCCTAGGTTGTGTGTTAATGCACAATGACAAGGTGATTGCATATGCTTCTAGGCAATTGGAAGCAAGATGAATGTAATTTGTCCCTACACACTAATTGGAGCTAGCAAAATTAGTATTTGCCTTTCTGATATGGAGGCATTACTTATAATGGAGTGCCTCATAGGATTTTGTTACGGATCATAAGAGCTATGATTCCCGCTACGCAGGCTGAACCGAACATGAGATGCAGGAGATGGATTGAACCGATCAAGGATTATGAATGTACCATCAATATCATCCTAGAAAGGCGAACGTGGTAGCGCATGCTCTTGCAAGAGGAGACCTTAATTGAGTTCCATATCGTACTTCGAGGGCCGTGGGCATCTTCCTCACTCAGAATTAAGGTCCTTTCGGGTGTGAGAGACTAGAATCGATAGATTCGTATACCGTTAGCCACATTTATGTACATCTTGTATTGATAGACAGGATTAGAGGCTTCAGATTCCAGGATCCACAGATAGTGAAGTCAAGAGGCGTATAGAGTTTGTTAAACGAGGATTTGTCATTGAGAGGATGGTACCGTGGTCATGGGACAGAGGTTGTGTGTACCAGATGTAGGTGATGTGAGGAGAGAGATTATGGAGGAAGCCCATTCTCCGCGGCTATGCATCCGGAAGCATAAAGATGTATCATACCAAAGCAGCACGCCACGTGAAAGTGCATGCAAGAGGATATCACAGAAGTTCGTCTCTAGATGTCTCACATGTCAACAGGTAAAAGCCGAACACTAAGCCTGCAGACTATTACGCCTACTCCCGATCCCTCTGGAAATGGGAGAGAATCACTATGGATTTTGTAGGACTTCCACGCTGTCGAGCGGCCATGATAATGATACGGGTGATCAGAGACGTGACCACGAAATCAGCCCATTTCCTACCCATCGTGAATAGTGATTCATTGATAAGTTGGCCCAATTATACGCTAGAGAGATTATCGTGACCGCATGGCGCCGCCCATTGTTTCGCATGTAGATCCTGTGTCACTTCACGGTTTCGGGCCCGCCATTTAATGCCCTCGCACTGTAATTACATTTCAAGACGACTTTTCATCCACAGACGGATGGCCAATCCGAGAGGAATCATATGCACTTTGAAAGACATGCTTAGGCATGTTATGGAGCTTAGAGGGAGCCGGGACACCCATCCCTCGATGGAGTTTACAATAACAAGCATCAAGCCGCATTGTACGGCCCCTTACGAGGCTCTTACGGATCTCGAAATGTCGAACTCCAAATGCTGGGACGAGGTAGGCGAAAGGAAATAAGAGGTCCCGAATTGTCCAAGGACGGTGATAAGATCAAAGTTATAAGGGATAGACTAAAAGTTACACAAGACCGATTAAAAGTTATGCGACACCCGCAGGACCTAGAGTTCGATAGGGATATGGTATTTTGATATTCTCCCACAGTGTTTACTAAGATTTGGGAAACGTGGAGTCATCCACTTATATTGGTCCAAGGTGGATTGTTGAGAGGATCAAAGAGGTGGCATATCGATTAGAGTTGTCATCTGACCTCGATCGCATTCACGATGTTTTCCATGTTTCTATGCTCCGCAAGTACATACCAGACCCTTCACATGTATTGACAGAGCAACCAGTGGAAATACAAGAGAACTTGACATACGAAGAGGAACTGGCAGATCTCGACCATCGAGCAAGTTCTGCATAAATAAGACTATTCGCTGTTAAGGTATCAGGGAGGAGTCATACGCTAGAGGAAGCCATCAGGAGCCGTAGGCTCGTATGCCAGCACGCACTCCCCCACCATTTTCGAATGAGGTATTTTCCTTCCCTTCTTTGGAGTTTAGCTTGTCTACTTTATGACCCAAATGTTCTAAAGGAGGGATCATGCTTCACTTGTTAAGACATGTAACACATGAACTTAGAGATTTTTGAGTTATTAGAAAGATAGTAAATATGAAGATAGGTTTATGGAATCCTATTGTGGTGTTAAACAAGGGTAAAAGTGTAATTGCCATAAAGAATATGAAAATTATTAATGAGTAGAGATGCCATAATAGAAATAAATAACAAGTTGTCTTGTATTAGTGATTGCGATTGCCACTAAGTAAGATATGGCACGTGAGAAGATAGGATGCCAAAAAATTGAAATAAAATAAGTTGATTTGCAAAAATTAAAAGGATGGAAGGACTTAATGGTACTAGTATAAATGGGATTACAAATGTGATGAGACAAACAAAAGGCAAACTTATTTTTTTTCAATTTTTGGCATCCTATCTTCTCACATTATGACTTCCATATCATTTTTTTTATACCTTAATTGAAAAAGGGGTCCTTGATCACTTTAATATTGCAAGACAACTTCAAGTATTTCTATTACGGCCCATCTCTACCATTTAATGATTTTCATATCCTTATATCAATTACACTTTTACCCTTGTTTTAGTACCACAATTCCGGGTTCCATAAATTTATCATTTCATATTTTCATCCTTATTAATAACTCCCAAAATATTACAAGTTCACTTGGTGTTCTCACACGCCCTACGCTTACATGTAATCGTACACTCTCTCTGGATCTTGCAAGATTACAAACATCTTCGTCAGCCAATTAGGAGGCCATCATTTTATATGCTTTTTGAAAGGATATAAAATGAACATAGGAATCCTAATTGAAGAGTCCATCGTAGGCCAACACCACAAGAACAAGAGAGGGTCAGATCCTCACCTACCACCATCACCGACTTTGTCTCGGGCAGGTGAAGCGGAATGCGGGAGGAAGAAGAGAAATGCTTCTGCCTCCGCTTGATCCTAACCCGAGGACAAGGGACCTAAAGGAAAAAGCAGTAGTAAGAAATAATGGAGGTGGATGCCGGCTGCAAATGCGCTAACCGAGGAAAATGAGACAAGAGAGATGGAGGCAATACTAGAAGATATCCATTCGTAGTGGTAGAGGAAGCACATTTCAGGATGAGCCATTTGAGCCATTCCTATCCCGAGCAGACAAGAGTGCCCTGTTTCTGGGCGTGGAAGGATCAAGGAGCAGAGAAGATAACATAGAAATTATGGAAATGCTCAGATCAATGAAGAGGAGATGGAAGAGAGAGAGTAGAAATGGGAAAGACAACAGCAGATCGTGTAGAAGATTTTTGTGTTTCAAGAACTAGAAAGGAGCGTATGCGGAGCAAAATCGAAGCCAGAAGAAGAGTGGAAAGAGAAGTCACAGAAGAGAAGAAAAACTTGGAAAAATGAATGCAAAAATGGAGGCATTTTACAACAACTCAATTCAAGAGAGATGGCATCTTCCAACCACACAGTTAGCTACAGCGTAAAACGAGGCTAACATGCTCAGAAGAGAAGGCTTCAAATATCTCTATATAGAGAACATTTCAAAGAATCCTGAGAAATTAATGAAGGATAGAGATCGCCAGCTGGAGGACAATGATGAGTATAGAAGAAAATTCGGTTGAGAGCTTGGACTTGATCAATAAGAATTCATTCCAACCGCTAGAGTGTATTTCGAAGTTGCGATGTTGAATCGTGTGGGGAAGAAGCAAGACACACTATCTGGCAAAGGTACCTAAACAGTGAGATATATGCAAAAGGCAAAGAAATCCCCTTGCATTCGAGAGACAAAAATCTGAGATGAAATTTCCTAAGTTTGATCCCAACCTAGCCAGTTTTGATGTAGACTCTCCTAACATTATACCTCCAAAAGCCTACAAAAGAAGAAAAGGAACTTGAAAATTTTCCTAACATGTTCTCAATCTGTACATTCCCAAATTTTAATAGAAATCCATTGTGTTCATCCAAATTGTCCTGTGTTTTATTGCATTTTCATTTGATAGTTACCTTCTTACTGTCAGGTTGTGTTTGCATTGTTGAATGAAAATTTGATTGTGAATAATTATGTGTGTTGTTTAATGGTTAAACATCGAGAAATTGTGTGTTTGTGTCATTTCATACGTGCGACTATTAGAACCTTGCTCGAATAATGAACAAATGACAAATTTTTCCAAAACAATGCAGAAAATAAGGGCATAGATTGCAATTGAATCGTGAGTAGCGTGTACTTTATTCAAAATCCAAATAGATTACAAAAAAATTGGTGTTGATAATGTCGAAGAACAAATAAAATGATTGAAAGTGTGTATATAAACAGTGAATCATTACAAGACTTGAAAAAACAATACACTTGGTCAACAAAACTCATGAAACTTTGAGAAGAATTAGGAACATCTTCTGGGAAATTCATGATTAAGAGTTCATGGTCCTAGAACTTGTTAGATTATTGATTGAGGCGAAATCTTAGGTAAAAACAGCCAACAAGAAGTGATAGAGGCCATCCTTGGCAGTTTGAGCTTTTCCAAGCCTACCCTCAATATATGCTAAGGCATACCCTCTAGTTCCATGCTTTGAGCCAAACAAGCCTTAATTCTTCAAATGACAGCAACTGAAAACCTGAATCCCCTTCCGCAATAATCCTGCAGGAAAGAGCCTAAATTATCCAGTTTCTAGCACAGAAAGGTCTATTGTAAAGGAAGAAACAAGTTTGGGGGAAAAATATTTCCATATATTACAAGGTAGGAGGAGAAATAACTTGAAAGATTAGGGAAAAAGAAGGTAAATTGAGAAAAAGGAATAGTTTATCTATACCATCTCCTTTCAACACCAGTTTGTAGGGGTGTTTTAACACCTAGCACCCTAATACCAACTAGTGGTTAGCCCAAAGTTCTCTAAGGGTCATAGAAAGCCTAAGAAGACAAAACATTACATTATTCCCATTCTTAAAAAAAAACATAAAAGAGTTCTAGAACAAGAACTGTCTGATATGTGCAAGTAAGCAATAAAATGCCATATTTCAAAAAGATAAACCAAAGCAAGATTGAGAGGATCTACGCGATAAAGAAGGAAAAGGATGAAAGTTAGGCAATAAGGTAAAAGAAAGAGTGGAACCGGGTAATTTGCAACTTAAATTTTTCCATTATCTACCAATTACCTACCCAACATTGCTGTGCCCGAAAAGACCCTCTTGATCTTGAAGGTTGAATTTACTTACATTAGTGGAGATCAATATGAAAAACAAGCCTATGGGACCTTGACCAGTTTTCTAAGGAGACTCCTAGAAGATTAACTAAATTCAACATGAAGATGAAAAGGATTGAGGACCTGCACACACACACAGAACAAGACTTGCTGAATAAACTATTTAAATACATGATTTCATCAAGGAATTTATGATAAAAGTGGAAACCATTCCTTTTTTTTCAATCGAAAATGAAATTTAAAAGGATGTTGCTATCTCCTATTTCAAGTTAGAAGGTGGAATAAGAAAGACTGAGGTGTGAATCAGAAAAATGTCTTTAAAATTTAAGCTTAATTGTTTGAGGATAAAAATTATTTTTCTTTGCCAGTGACGCTGTAAAATTTTAAGTTTGTAACGGATGAGTCTAAAAACTCATTTGATTTTTAATCCATTTTTCTGAGTATATTATAAGATAATTGTAGATTCATATGCAGAAACCTGCGTAATTTATTCAAATTTAATTTTGCAGAAAAATATAGCATAAGCGAAAATCCCAGCAAAAACTGGAAGAATTCAGCCTGAGAACAAAGAGGAGGTCGCAACATGAAAATGGAAGTCGCGACAAGGGAGCTCAAGCATTCAGTTTGTGTCACAACATCACCAAGACACTAAGTAATGAGGTTGGGCACCAGGCGTGGTTGATACGCAAGAAATTATTCAAGGCAGAAACTGAGGTCGCGACACCAATCTGAGGTCGCTACTTTGATTTGTTGATGAAGCCATAAAGGAAGTTGTTGTAGAGAAATGAGGTTGCAACTAGTTCTTCAATGAAAACCTTATTCTAGGTTGCAACGTGTATTTCAGGTCACGACATGGAACTGAATTGGGAGTCACAACAAGGAGATTTGAGGTTGCAACTATAAAGAGTTAACAAACAGGCTCAGTGAACCTAATATCGAGGTCGCGAGCAGGAAACTCAAGCCGAGCCGCTTCTAAGTCCCAGCTTAGGGGTTTCAAGTTGCAACCACTTTGTTATTCAAGAACCCCAAAGGAGGTTGCGACCAATCACTGAGGTCGCGACCTAAAGAAACAATAAACATTACAAAGCCATGTCGCAACCTAATATTGAGGTTGTAACATGAAACTTCGCCAACGGTCCCACTTCAAGCAAAATGGAAAAGTTACAAATAATTTAATGTCAAGAACTTAAAGGAGGTCGCGACTAAATCATCGAGAGAGGTCGCGACCTGAATACACACTGAGCATCAACATCTAGGTCGCAATTATGTTTAAAGCAACTGAGACAATCTGCAACCAGAAAGGAGTAACGTGAAGTCACGACATCATATTAAGGTCACGACCGGTTTAAAGGCAAGGGGCTATCAAAAGAATGTGGACTAATTATTAAGGTCATAATTCTGAACATATCAAGGCAGAAGACCAAAAAGGAGGTTGCAACCTGAAAAAGAAAGACACGACCTAAGGTGGGGCAGTAGAAACAGAAATGTGGTCGCAACCTAAAACTGAGGTCGCAACGTGCAATGCAGCAAGGAAAGGAAGTCCTGACTCAAAACTAAAGTTCTGACAACTAAAAGGAGGTTGCAACCTAAAATCAGCCGGACTCGCATCTGCAAAGAGAAGGGAATGACAATGAGGTTGCGACAGCGGAGACTAAGGTCGCGACATCAATTCTTGAAACAACAGCCAAAGAGGTCGCGGTAATTAATTAATCAACGGTCGTAAGAAACCCGGTCGCAATCACCAGAAACCCGTCGCAGAATCAATCGGAGTGTATAGTTGAATCCGTGTCGCGCATCAACCTAAGTCGCCGACATGAGACAAGCACCGGGCTTTTCTTCCCGGGAATTCTACCCGGATCTTTGCATTCGCCCATTTTATTTGATGCATATAAATATGTTGCTTAGAATAGTAAAGTAACCTCTAACTTTTTTTCACTGGCTAACGCGAAGAACTCGAGAAAACAAGGGTTCATTGTATAGTTTAGAGTAGATTTTCTTTTATTTTCTTTTCTTGATTTGAATCGGCGAACTGTGTAGAAACGATTAAAGCAAGATTTTTATTTATGTTATTTTCTTCTTAAAATTACGGCCTGAAAATTGTAAAATCTAGACAAATTTATGGAATTCATTTCTTCTCAGTTAATTGCGATTCCAGTGGATGTACTCCATTGTTAATTGTGATGCAGTAATTAGAACGCAGCTCAGTTGGATTAGATTTACCGTTAGTTACAGTCTTTTCTGCAAAAATCTGGAGAGAATTATTTGGATTGTGATTTATTTACCTGGTGTTGTTTTTGAATCTATAAGTTCCCAATGGTAGTACTGAATACCAGTTTAAGGAGTGTATCTTGCTCTGATTTCCAGGATGCTCCTTCTCAAGGACACGGTTGAGATCTCGAGAGCCGAGAGCATTCCACTTACGGGTATGTTAGACTACCATCGATGAACCGTACTGAGCTCAAAGTTCATTTTGATAAATCTCCCATTCGGCTCATACTACAGCACTGAAGTTGGAGGAGTATTTAACAATATAAATAATCGAGTCTCAATCAAAAGGAAGCTCCCAACCCCGTGGTTAGCCGAGATCTAATCAAGGAAAGGGAAGAACTAATGGGACCGGCGATGAGCCACTAATTATGGTAGAACTGCAAAACTTGAGAATGAAAGCAAAAGATCTACTATCAAGAAATGGTGAAGTATTGAGAAAGAAATACCCGCATCTTGAAGATCATAAATACAAGTAGTCAGGTTCGATTCGACTGAGAGTACAAGGGCTTCTAACCGAATATGGAGAAATCCAACTGCAACATTTAGGCAATCTTGGACAAATCCAGATCCATTAATAAAACAGAGCAATGTACTTTCGTGGAGGAATTGACCGTTTTATTGTAATTTTTTGATAGTTTTCGTTTCTCACAAGGAACAGATTCGGTCCAGTATTTTGTTTTTTATATTATTGGTTATTTTCATGTTATTTCAATTTATATATATAGTTAATAGTCTAGAATCTTAATTTTTCTAGATAAAATTTTCACTATCGCTTTAGCCGTCCAAATAGCATAGAATTCCCGTGAGAGTTGGGGTAGTTGATTTCAAATTCTCACAATCTCAGGAATGATACCCCCACTTACATTCAAATTTCCATTACTAGGAGGACCAGAAATCATAGTTATCATAGACTAGACCCATTTTTAAAACTCGAATCAAGAAAGATTTATTTAATCAAGCAAGTTTATCCAAAGTGACATGGCTGCAAGAGAAGTGTAAGGCTCTTGTAACTATGTGAATTTGAGGGGTTTTTAGTCTATATGGAAAAAGGCAAACAATGTAGCTAAAGCTTCAAAAGGCTGGGATAAGCCTAACCCAAGGGAGATGGAAAGAATGAAACCTCAACCTAGCACACGAGGTGGCATGTATTCCCTTATGGAGGACTTGGACATGAAGGCCAAACTTTCAACCTTAGGTAGAAGGTTGTAATGGTCCGGAAATGAGAAACCAGCATTTAGGTGCAAAGAAGGATCGAGACTCCCAAGCAACAAGCCATGTTTCATTTTTCTACCATCGAAAGATCCGGGAGAACAATGTCCAATCGCCTGTTGAATGAGGTAGATGTTAGTGGAACAAGCTAATGTTGTTGGTCAATTCAAACCACCAACTAATGCACCATATGGCAACACCTACAACCCTGGTTAGAGAATCACCTAAACCTCTCCTGGAAGCCGAAACCCCCACAGTATGCACTTCCTGCTCTGCCACAATATGCTTCAACTTCTTAGCCATCACAACCACAGTTAACTTCTCCAGTTGAACAAGCCATCCTAAATTTAAGCAAAGTGGTGGGTAACTTTGTAGAGGAGTAGAAAGAAGTGAATGTGTAGTTAACCGTTGGTCGACACCGTGGAGCAGAGCACCTTGAACAAGAGATTAGATGGGTCACGTGAGCGAAATTGCTCAAAAAATTTGACAACCCGCACATTCACTCCAAGCTAACCAACCACCACAGCAGAAAAAGGCAAATTCCTTCACGTATTACCCAAACCCTAGGGAGTTCATGTAGTTCTTGCTGAACCCACTCCCATGGTGGATGAAGGAAAGTGCTTATCACTTACGAAGTGGTAAAAGGTTGATTAGGCGCGCCTATGTAACACCTTCGTCCGAATTCGATTAGCGGATCCGAAATCCATTCCGCATGCTCGCTTAATTTTTGTTTACTTTTCATTTGTTTGTTTTTTTGTTTTGTAAAAGTGTTGCGACAAATCCCTGCCCCGACCGAAAGGGCGGATTCGAACCAGAGCTCGGTTTACTCCGACAGTTTTCATTTATCTTATCAAAACATTTTATTTATGTCATTTCATTTTAGGGTTTTTAATTACGCGGAAGCATTTTCAAATGGTAGGCCCATAAACATTTACTCTTATACAATTCGTTTACAAAATGGCGTATTTCATGCCTTTACAAAATGATATACAAACAATACCAGAGTTTAACTCTTTGTTCACAAATGTAACACGCTCAAAAGAAATGATATGCATATGACGGGGTATATACTATCACGCACCTCTCTCTGGCACTTACACTTCTTAATCTTGCATTCTTTCCTGTTTACTCGAAACCTGGGCATAGATAAAAACTACACACTAAGCATTTTCATGCTTAGTGGTTCTATACAATTTTATTCCAATTTTCAGTTTAACATGACATGCATTTATCATAAAACCATGCCTTTTATATCAAACTATACTCATGCTTATTCATTTTCACATGCTTTCACTTTACAAATCATTGATCATATCAAAATATGCATTTTCACATGCAATCGTATACTCATCAAAGTTTGTTATTTCACTTTGTCTATACAATTCACATTCATGACGGATTCCATTCAGTGAATCTCGTCCTTTTTGTCATTCGGTAATGCCACATTTGAATAATTTAGGTCTCCTACCATGACGGATGCCAATTGCCGCGATTCCGCCAAGTGGTCATTTAAATGCCACGCCATCATGACGGATACGATCGGGTGCATCATGCCAAGTGAGATATTTAACAACGTCGCCACCATCATGACGGATGTCGATTGGTGCATCCCGTCGCGGACATTGCACAATTTTATTTGCCTTCACACGATGCCGATTG
Source organism: Tetrastigma voinierianum (assembly GCA_016808115.1). Taxonomy (NCBI): domain Eukaryota; kingdom Viridiplantae; phylum Streptophyta; class Magnoliopsida; order Vitales; family Vitaceae; genus Tetrastigma; species Tetrastigma voinierianum. The sequence goes on along the minus strand of JAEQBH010002848.1, from coordinate 96,401 downwards.
GTAATCCGCCATGTTGGTCGCTCGATATATCGATTCATTCAAGATGTCGAAGAATCGAGCAATTGGCTTACAATTCGACACCACTCACATGCAATTAATCGCCAAACATTTCAAATATCATTTTTAATCCATATGCACTTTCGTACATCATTTCAAAGATATACTATTCAACTATTTCAGACATTTGGTAAACTACCAAAAACACTTGAAATAATGATATAGAGGTTTCATAATTAAACCGGTTGTCGGCTCTTGTTTCCTTCCCTTCGATCTCAGTCCTAGGTTAGGTGATCCTCACTCGTCCCTAGTCAATAAAAATTATGCAACTCTTAGTGGATAAACAATTATTATACATTTTTAGTGAATGGCGATTAATCTTCGTTAACGGTTTTGGGTTAAGACACTAAGTTTTCCCAGTGTTCTTCCCTCGACAAATGAGGTACTGTGACGCTTTTCATTTGAGTTTTTTCCTTATTTGAACCCCCATTAATCATTTTTTTATTAGATCTAAACTATTGGTACGAATACGAGGTGTTGGAAACAAAATCTCGAAATGTGTGTTCACTGTGGAACGTAGGTTACGCCGAGACTACTATGCCGTGGCGTAGCCTTCGCCTACGTTGTAGCATCATACGCCATGAGATACCCGAGAGGTGCCAATCTGTTCCTCGTCTTACCGTGGCGAGGCATCCCACGCTGCGGTGTAGGGCTACGTCGCGGCGTGGGTTCCCTACACTGCGACGTAAGAGCCCCTTTTTGCCTAGAATTTTTTTTTTTGTTGCTCTTTTGCGATTTTTCTCCAAAAATCCTCAAAATCCCAAAACAAATCATGGGAATCACTCCCAATAACATCCTAAACCAACCATGAGCAAAACCCATGGATGGATTAGGGTTTTTTTAACCCAAACATCATTTAAAGAAATCCAGGGTTTGGTTCTTACCTTGAATCCCTTCGAATCTTCTTCACCCAAGATGCTTGATCACTTAGAAGCAAGGAATGGTGATGATATCCCACCAAAAATCACTTCTTCTTGCAAAACCCTAGCTTTCTCCTCTCACACTCCTTCTCAAATACGTTTTTGGCACAATGTGCCTTTCCAAGACTAAACGTGGTCTTAAGTTACTTATTCTCTTAAGGCCATGTTTGACTAAAAATCCATTTTTGGATTTAAGTTGCCTCAATTTACCTTATAGCACATATATCACTTCTATTTGCACTTAAACACATAAACATTTTCTCAAATGACCCTTAGGTCCTCATTTTATATTTTTCCATTTATGACCTTGTTCACTTGGGTTATTTCTAGGTCAAATCAATTTCTCATTTTATCATATAATATTTAATCATATGCTCACATATTCATTTCACTTTCTCACAATGAACAATTTATCGCTTTCTCCGAAAACCTGTTAATTTATAAATCTTAAATATATAATAAAATATTATAGAAATTTAGGGTATTTTGTGGTGTTACAACCTAAGTCACTGATGCAAATGCAAAGTTAAGACAAAGAAGAGGAACCTGTGATTAAAGAAGAGATGATGAAGAAGAGCATGCCTCTCCATTTCAAGCACTAAGAAGCAAAAGAAGGAGAGCAACCAAAATGATTCTGCAAGTTATAAGCGAAAGTCAACATCTTCTTACACGATTAAAAAAGTCCCGACATATGCCAAGTTTTTAAAAGACTTGTGAACGGTGAAAAGAGGGTTGAATATCGACAAAAAGGCTTTCTTGATAGAATAGGTGAGTGCCATCATCCAATGCAAAAATCCGATGAAGTACAAAGACCTAGGGTGTCATACTATTTCAATGGATATTAGAGGAATTTGTGTGGAAAAGGCATTACTAGATTTGGGGGCTAGTGTTAACCTGTTACGCTATTCGGGCCATAAGCAAATTGGACTAGGAGAATTGTGCCTACCACTATCACCATTCTCGCGCATGTCGCTGAAAATTCCCAAGGGCACTATCGAAGATGTTTTGGTGCAAGTAGATAGATTCTACTACCTAGTGGACTTCGTTGTCCTCGACACCGAGCCAGTAGCTGTGGGAGCCAATTATGTGCCATCATCCTTGGTAGGCCATTTTTCGCTACCTCAAATGCAATCATAAATTGTTGAAATGGGGTAATGCAGCTTACATTTGGGAATATGACATTAGAACTTAATATCTTTCACCTAGGCAAAAAGCATGTGCACCCAAAGGAAGAGAGTCTAGAAGAGGTATGTCTGATTGAAACCATTGTGGATGAACAGTCCTAACAACAACAACTGTAGGAAGATTTGATTGAGGAATTGGTAGAGTTTTCTGAAGATCCAAATGAAACCTCATAATTATTTGCTGCTTATGGCTCTTGGAAAAGAGAGAAGAGTTCTCCTTGTTAGTCGGGGAGCACAAGGGAGCAAAGAAGATAAAGAATCCGAAAGCTTGATCCTGCTTCCTCCCTGCGTAACCCGAAATATGCATATTTAGAGGAAGGTGGCCAATGCCCTGTTGTCATTTCCTCATCTCTGAATGCCTCATAGGAGGACAATTTGCTTGGAACCCTCAGGAAGTGTAAACAGGCCATTGGATGGAAAATATCATATTTAAAGGGGATTAACCCTTTGGCTTGCACTCATCACATTTACATGTAGGATGAAGCTAAACCAGTGAGATAACCACAGAGACGGTTGAACCCCCATATGCAAGAGGTAGTGTGTCCTGAAGTGCTGAAGTTGCTGTAGGTCGACATTGTTTACCCTATTTCCGATAGTCCCTAGGTGAGCCCTACTCAAATCATGCCCAAGAAGTCGGGGGTGACTATTGTATAAAAAGAAAAGGGGGAAGATATGGCTGCCCGCCTTACCACAGGTTGGAGGGTGTGTATAGATTACCGAAGACTAAATGCAGTGACAAGGAAGGACCACTACCCTTTTCCTTTCATTGATCAACTTCTTGAGAGAGTTTTCGGGCATTCATTTTATTGTTTTTTAGATGGGTATTCCAGATACTTTCAAATAGAGATTAAGAAAATCAGAGAAAGCCACCTTCACCGTCCGTCGACTTATGCCTATGAGAATGCCTTGGCCTCTCAACAATCCCAATGTTCCAAAGATGTATGCTTAGTATTTTCAATGATATGGTGGAGCGCATTATGGAAGTATATATGGATGATATCACCATATATGGGGATACTTTTGAGGAGCGCTTAGCCAACCTTGAAACTGCTCTCCACAAATGCATTGAAAAAAACTTAGTACTTAATTGGGAAAATGCCATTTTATGGTGAATCAAGGAATTGTCCTTGGGCATGTCATCTCCATCAAGGGAATTGAGGTCAATAAGGCCAAAGTTGAGTTTATTTCCAAGCTGCCACCTCCCACAAGTGTCAAGGCAGTGAGGCAATTCCTTGGCCAAGCTGGCTTCTACATGAGGTTTATTAAGGACTTCTCAAAAATTGAAAAACCCCTTTATAAGTTGCTGGAAAAGGACTCCAAATTTGTTTGGGATGATAGGTTCCAAGGTCAAGACCGGCCACTTGACTTATGCCTATAAGAAGAGCACCCAACCGCGCCCCTTTACGATATGTGATGCTAGTGATTTGGCTAGGCGCTTCTGGGCGCAGGGAAGATGGAAGCCTTATGTGGTTTATTATGCAAGCAAGATCAATAAAGTCAGAGGAATTATATAACCACGGAAATGAACTAAGGTAATAGTTTACGCGCTGACAAATTCCAGCTTACTTTGGTAGGTCGATCATTATTATATTTACATACCACTCTGCCTTGAAGTACCTTTTAACCAAGCAAGATGCTAAGGCAAGGCTGCATCAAAAATTCTCCCTACTCAGTCCAATCTCTAGATCAAAGACAAGAAAGGGGTAGAGATTGTAGTGGCAGATCATCTCTCTAGATTGACCATAGCTCAAGACTCCCACAGTCCTCTCATTAATGATGAATTCCATGAATAGTCTCTACTGTTTGTAGAGAATGCCCCCTAGTATGCGCATATCGCTAATTATTTAGCAATAAGGGAAGTCCCATATGAATGGAAAACATAGGACAAGAAATACTTCTTCGCCAAAATCCATTCCTATTATTAGGAGGAGCCATTTCTGTTCAAATATTGTGCACCAAATCAATAGGGAGGTGTAGCCTGGCTGAGAACAATCAGGATCTCTGGCCACCACGTAAAATTTCTTAGGAGGTCATTTTGCTTCTAAAGACTGCTATATTAAGGTATCGTAACTGACTTATTAGTCTTCCCTTTTCAAAGATGCGTATGCTATGTGTTGAAGTTGCGATCGATGCCAAAGACTTGGGAAGCTTTCTCGCCGTAATATGATGCTCTTAAACCCAATTCTAGTAGTTGATTTGTTCGATGTTTGGGGCATTGATTTCATAAGCCATTCCCTACTTCTGTATTCGTGACGTCTTAAAGGGTTGATTATGTGTCTAAGTGGGTTAAGGCGATTCCTTGCAAAACTAATGATCATAGGGTGGTGCTTAAATTTCTAAAGGAGAATGTCCTCTCTAGATTTGGAGTGCCAAAATCCATAATCAGTGATGGAGGTACCCACTTTTGCAACAACTTTGAAGCCTCCCGCCAATACGGTGAAAAACACAAAGTGGCCACCCCGCCATCCTTAGACCAAAGTGTTGAGCTTGCTAACAGGGATATCAAGACTATCTTGATGAAAGTGGTTAATTCCAACAGAAAAGATTGGTCCCTCAAGTCACACCCACCAGGTATACAGATGTCCTTCAAAGCACTATTCTAGATATCCTCCTATCGTCTCGTGTTCGGTAAAGCATGCCACCTCCCTATGGAAATTGTTCACGCGCATGGTGGGTAATTAAAAAAGACTAACTTGATTTGGGGAGAGCCGGCTCAAAGGTTTCTTTGATCTCAATGAGGAAGAACTCCTAACGATGTCAATTCAATCCAAGAATTATAAAGAAAATTCTAAGGGCATGACCAAATGATAGCTCGAAAAATTTTCCATCAAGGAGATTAAATTTTACTCTATGATTCAAAGCTCTACATCTTTCCAGGAAAACTCAAGTCGAGGTGGACTGGCCCCTTCACAATTCATTAAGTTTATCCCATCAAGTAATCGGAACAAGAGCTCAAGGACAATCGAACCAAAGGAACGGCCACCGCTCAAGCATTACAATTTCTTCAGCACGTGTGTACAAAGAGACCCACCTCCTAAGCCTCCAAATTCTAAAGTCGGGTTTGGTGGACCCAACTCGAGATTGCAAAGTCCACTTTGTTTAATCTTTCTATTTTATTTTATTTTATGTTATTTTCATTTATTTATCTTTCTTTTGCTTTATTAAAAAATTTCTTCATTTATTTTCATTTCATTTTCTGCTTTTATTGGATTTTCCTGTATTTTTGCAGTGGCCGTGCTAAAATCCCGGCTGTGGAGTTCCATAGCATTTCAAGAAATTTCGCATGGCTGCAAAATTGTAGGTCACCCACTGTCTAATCTTCTGCCACCTCCATTTCCTAAGCCTTTGAATTCCCACATAGTGATCTTCCATCTCCCTGGCCCTTCGCATTCCTTGCCATTAAGTTTTTGATCCTCCGTTTTTCTGACCTTTCACATCCCCATCCTCTTTAAATAGACGAGCTCTCCCTACCGAACCCACACCCATCCTTCCCTGTGAAAACCCTCACCCTCTCTTGAGTCCTCATCCATTCCAGAAATGGAAAAGACCCGCGGAGGCCATAGCTCCTCATCTAGAACCCGTGTGTAGCCCTCCTCTCTGGCTACGCCCACAACACGCGATGTCATCTGCCTCTGTCAGCTCGCTGATGTCACGCACCCCAAGTTGTCGCCTTAGGTTCCACGATGAGCGTGTATGAGACACCTGACGGACTCGTGCCCACAACTCTCCTCACACATGACCGCTCAGCCGCTCCACCTGCTGGCCAGACCTCCGTCCCTGCCGGTCTTCCCACCCATCAAGTGTGCCCACGCTTCTCCACCTCTAAGAGCCTCTTCAACCAACGCTTCAATGTCACCCAATCACTTTGGTTCATCGTGGATTTAGGCTACTCTTCCCTTATGCTCCAATAGAAGGAAACATTGACTGCCGGAACAAGGAATTCCATAATGAATACTTTTATGATATTCCTTTGCCGCCCAATGAGCTCCGACTGATTGACCGGTTCAACGCTACTCTCTAGAGCCATTTATGACTCCTCGTCGATTCTTCTATCCAAGGGTAGTGATCGACTTCTACTAGTCCATGACGTCCCGAGGTGAGCGCAGTCCTACTACTATCCGCTTCACCATTGATGGTCATCAAGTCATCCTTAGAGCAGTTGATATAGCCGCCGCTTTTCACCTTCCAACGATCCTGGCCAATTCCGCATACTATAGGCAGTGGTCATATCCCTCACCTCAGGAGATGGTCCGGATCCTCTCACGAGACACATCAGCTGGCCCTATTTTGTTCCAGAGACAGATTCCACCAGGGATGCTTTTCGTGGACCATATACTGCAGTCCAATATATTTCCCCTTCAACATCTTGTTCAGAGGCGGGGCACCATCCTAGAGGCCCTATACCGCATTTAAGAGGGTTTTTGGTTTAAGCCCCCAGAGCTTATTATGACATCCCTCTTCCACTTCGAAGAGAAGATACACCGAAAGCACCTCAGTCGAGTCGAGACCATTCCATTGTTGTTTACACGGTTGCTTTGTCATGTATTGGAGCACCTAGGATTTCCGGCTGATCCCCATCGAGAGACCCGTCGAGTTTACAAGGCCACATTTACTATTGAGAAGTTAAGCCAGCCTTGTGGCCCTCCTTCCCCGTGCACCTTCCCCCGTTGAGACATATCCCTAAAAAGAGATCCACCACAGACCAAGCAGCCGTCAGAGCCACCCCATCACACCACTCCATCGCTTTCTAACCTAGTGCTCAAGCCCACTAGTGCCCGTGCCCCACTCATCTCCAACCCCTAACAAGCCAACTAAATCCCAACTTTCACCAAATCGCATCTATTCACATCACCGCTTTAGGATTTTCTTATCGCATCGTTGTCCGCAATTACGTTACATCATAGTCCTTCACGCACGCTACCATGGCCGAGCCGCCAGATGGCTCGCACCGAAGTCACCTTGCTCGTAATACAAACCATCCTTGCTCAAGCTTAGTAACACCGGGCTTGCCACGATCCATCTCACTCCAAAGAAGAGAAGCCACAAGATCGCCAGCTACACCACCTCAGCCCAAAGAATTACCCCGCGCCTCCCTAGCCTTCGTACCGCCCACCACCGCTTCATCTTTCCGCTCCATTAGATTACTGTGAGGAGGATGAGGTTTCACCCTCCATGACTACTTGAGGAGGTGTCACTTCCTTCATTCAGTTTCCGCTCCAGACCCATTGAAGACAATGTCATATTCGGTTGGGGGAAGAGTTAATGAAGGAAGTGCCATTTATGTTTTGAGCAAGTCTGCTTATGAAGTTAAAATGACTTATAGTTTGTTTTATTTACGCATAAGTATATGCTGAAGTTTTAACTCATGTTTTAGTTATTGTTTTCATTTCACCATGTAAATTTTTGTAATGCTCAACTTCTATATGAGAAATTGGAGTCTATCTCAACGCTATTGATGTTAGGAGTGTTTGCTTATTCGAGTCACGAATCGTTGAAATTCTTCTTGTCTTTGGCCTTATTTCTTCCACTCTGAACTAACCACACATTGTGCACATTAGGCTTCAATTATAAGCTGAAAAACTATCTTGCCTCCTAAACCCAGCGAAAGTATGGCCTAGTACTTTTGACCGCCTTTAATAGGTCGGAACCCCTAAATAAAAGACCAATGAGTCTTTCAAGAAAAAAAAAGAAAGAAAAAGAAAAAGCAAGAAAAAAATTATCAGGACACTTGCCTGAAACTCGAGCTACCGAGGGGTATATGGATTAAAGTCTTAAAGCCCAGACTCCAAACCAACTAGTTGGGAGTCACCAACTTTGTTACTGCTACACGGCGGATAGGTGGAGTTTAGCAAATCAGAGATGCCGGAGTCTCGAGCTCACAAAGTCCTGGGTAAACCTCGAAGAGTTGCGGGTTGAGAGATCCTTATGATTTGATGCCCTAAACCTTAATTGGTTGGGAGTTATCGGTGGACCCCCGTTACATGGACATTTGTGAGTTCGACCCTCTCAACATTGCACCCCTACAACACAAAAAGAGTTGCAAAATAAAGCCAGGGTCCTCATCTATTGAGGTTAGTTAATTTTCTATGTATAGAAAATAACTAGGCTGGGAGGGGAGTACAGTTTGGCAGATTAGGTTTGAAAGTTAATCAAGTTAACACTTAGGTTTTTGTGGAAGGTTTCAGGTTGGTTCTCTAGGAGTTGACACTCTTTTAACACTTGAATATGCTTAGCACACACTCTTCCTGAGATAGTCTTTGCAAGATGCTAGTACTCTCGTTGAAAGTTGAGCGCTATCCTCATTTTCTTATTTGCAAAACCAATTTTTGTATATATATATATATTTCATCTTGCTTTTGATTTCTTTATTCTTCCTTCATTGCTAAGGGACTAGCAATGTGTCGGTTAGGGGGAGTGATTACTACCCAAATAGTGATGTTTCATACTCTTAAAAGTCCAGGTTTTGAGCACTTTTGCGCGTAATCAGCCGACCGACCTAGTCGGGCACATTGATGACCTAGTAATGCTTCTGATAAATTTTATAGCAGTTTTTGTAGTTTTCACAAGCTATAAATATTGAAGATAGGGATGCAGCTCGAGCATGAAGAAATCAATTGGAACTCAGAATTGTAGAAGCAAAAGAAAGAATGAGAAGCATGCAGAAGAATAGTCCCTCGCAAATTTCTCGCAAGGGTTGCGAAATTTCAATGTGGCTGCGAATTTTGTCGACTTTGCTCCTCATTTGTTGATTTCTTCCTTTTGTCCCTATAATAGTTTACTGCTTTTGTTTATTTTGGTTATTTGTATGGTTTTGGTGGTATATAATCCCCAAAACAGTACTTTGTAAAGGATCTTGAAAATCTTTCAGTATAATTTTGGGAGGCTTATCGAACAAGCTCTCGTTTTTCTTTTCATTTTCTCGCTAGCCAAACACCCCCCTTGAGGATGACAACTCAGAGGATGAGTTTCTAAACTCCCTCTTTCCTTAAAGGAGAAGGCACTGGGCAAGGGAACCTATGGCAAAGCAGGGGCCTTCATGTTTTCAACGTACGTATTCTCTTTCATTGATGTTCTCTCCTTCAACTTTAGGTTTCGATCCCTTCAATTAACCTTGAATGGTTAGTATATGGTAAGCTTTTAAGGCTCATTGGATGCTTATTGCTAGATCCTGTGATGTTGATTAGTTATCATTTATGAGCCATTGGAAGGTGACTCAAGGAGACAGGTTTTAATCGATCGAGAACATTAATGGACATTGAATGCCATTTTCAAATTATAGTTATTGAGGGTCAAGTTTTATAGCTAAACCAAAATCCGATTCGGAAGGTAACTATATGTTACTATCCCCAATGTGAGGAAAAGACTCCGAGAACCCCTCACTTGCCCTAGGAACCCAAGCCTAGTGACCTGACACTTCAAGGGAATTCTTTCTATATTTTTACATCACTTTGGTCACGATTTCAACTACCAAAACCCACTCTTTTATAACAACCCAAAAATCCAAAATGAATTCACTAGTTTAAACTTCACTATGAATCATTTACACGAAGGAAACCCATCCCTATGGATGATCCTAGAACGACTGTGCTATAGTAGCTATGCTACGCCAGTACGAGGTGTTAGGTTATAAATATTGTTGATTCAGAGTACCCTACGGGCTACACATACACACATAGCCACGTGTCACGACTTGTTCGAGCCCGTTTCTACCCCAAAACAATTTATTTCGTCCCGGTTAAGTTCAAATTATTTTTAAATGAACTTTACTTAAATTATTTCCCAACTTTTGAAATTTTCCTAAAAATCTCAAGCTGGGGTGTCAATGACAGCCGCCGAGTTGAAAACACAGTACCTGACCGCCTCGGAATTTGATGAAATTCATCTGGGTAACTAGATTTCACAAGATGAATCCAATGGTGAGGTTTGTTTCATCATCTGAGATCTAGAAAATTTCTAGGTGTACAACCCGTACTTTAGCGGCAATTTACCATTTTGCCATTTTTCAGAAAAATTTATTTTTACTCGGAGGTTTTATATGAGTAATGTTGGTTGTTGTTGTTGGAGGATTAAACATAAAGTTTTTAATGAAATTCATTCTATGTGTGACAAGCATCTTAAAGTAACAAGGATGCTAAAAGAGTTTTACTTAGGTGAACTTAGGGGTGGTGTCGCCTCTCATGTGAGTTGGAGTATCTCTCAAGAAAGTTCATGAATGGATTGAGCACATGGCCATAAAAGTGCTAGCAAGGAAAAATTTTGGACACTCGTGTGGTTAGTGGAAGTGTGTGTTTTGTTAATGGTTTCGTTATAAAGAATAACTGGTTCAATGCTACAAGCAACCTAGGATTTCAACGGAGCTTTGTGACAATTACACCAAGGTAAAATTCACATCGAAAGATATTTTATTTTATACATTTTCACTATTGTGGTTACAAAGGTTGTTTTTATTTTTAACCAATTGGGGGACTGTTTTATATTTTCATATTGTTGGTTAAAAACTAGTGTAAAAAGAATTATACTTTTTATGATATTTTAAGTGTAAAAAGTGTTACACTTGTGATGATATTTTAAGTGTAAGAAGAGTTACATTTTTAAGTATCTAATGTGTAAAAGGAGTTACACATTCAATGGTGAATTCAGATTTTAATATTTTAGAATAAATATGTTTAATGGGTGGATTAAACCTATGAAATGTTACAAAATTTATAGGTTGAGGAAGACAATGAGTTTGTAACATTTGAGAGTAAATCATGTTTAATGTGAGCATTAAACATATGAATGAAGTATTGGATTGTTACAAAACTTATGAGGTTGATGAAAATCATAAGTTTGTAACATTTGAGCTTAAATATATGTTTAATGTGTGAATTAAACATATATTTATGTTATAGGATGTTACAATCTCAAGAGGTTAAGGAAGACAAAGTCTTATTCTCTTTGTAATCATATTTCAATCCCTAAGAATGTTTTATAAAGAATATTTTTCTTGAAATCTTACATTAAAAGTGAAAAGACTTGATCAATCCCAAGACTATTTCCATCTTACTTCCCTAAAGATTTCTTGAGAAGCGGAGGAAATAGAGTCTTTGAACAAAGTTCCAAGAACTTGTTTGAGCCTTCTTGTATCCTTCTTCTTCTTCTTATTTCTTTTTCAAAGAGATAGTGAGTGCTTTTGTAAGATCAAGAGTTTATTTTATGAAGTGATATATTAGTGTGTTTCTCTTTTCCATTGTATCCATCAATTTTTTCCAACACTTCTTGACCTGGAGAGAGTTGGAAACATTTTCCAGTTCCTAACAACCCAAGATCATCTATTTAATGCATGTTTGAATTTCGCCATACTTGGATATATTATACTCCCATTTTATTATTAGAATCATGGACATCGTACTCGAATTATGAGGCATCTCAAGTTAAACAAACTCCAATGTTATTTCAAAAAATTGTTTGGGTTCTATGAAGATTGATGAGTGCCCAAAAACACTTATTACAAACCCGGGATTTAGCAAGATTCGGGATCGATTCCATATATATATGACCGTGTTTTGATTACTTTTCTAATATTTCATTTTATTGGGTTTTTGTAGAAGAAATATTGGAAAATGCTGGAGATGGAGCTGTGTAGGAGGCTTGGAGAAGAGTGGTGCAAAAATCAGCCCAACGTCGTGACGTCCCAACGTCGCAATGTTGTGGGAAAGTCTCAACAAACCTTATCTCTTGGGGAGGCTATAAAAGGAACAGGAGAATTTAATTAAGGGTGTTCGAAATTCGTTTGAAAAGCTAGGGTTTGAGGATTTGGAGCTTGGAACAAAGGGAAGAAGACTTGAAGACCGACCTGTGAGAGAGATCAAGAACCCGAAATCGCTATTCCCTCGATCATTGAAGTTTTCTCTATTCCTATTTTTATGTCTTGCTTTTCTTTTGTATTGGAACATAACATAATGAGGTTTTAATTTCGTGGTTTAGGGTGTTGGTAGAGATTTGAACATGAATACTATGTTAAAGTTTTAGCCTTTTTATAATTCCATTATCTTTTATATACTTGTTTTACCATTAACTCATGATTGGATGAAATCATATTAATTCCTAATCAACCTTAATATGTGAATGGTTCTTTGTAAGATCTGAGAAGTGAATGAAGAATTAGACATAGTTGGGTTAACCTAATGAACTTGGTAATATAGGATTATCAATGATTAGGAGGCTTAAGATATTTGCACTCATGCACCTTTAATGCTTGGGTTGAGCCAAGGAGCAAGAAACCTAGTGATAAAGGAGGTTAAAATGACCTTTGAGAAAGGCTTGATTACATTAGAGAAGAGCCAATTTTGGAAACACTATATTAGATACTGAATGAATCAGCACATTACATAGGAGGATTTTCCAACAACATCAACACCCTAACCTTTTTGCATCTTTGATCACTTTTACATCTGAACGAACAATTACTTTAGTAGTAGTTTAATTCGCTTTTAGTTCCGCTTAGCCATCACGATTGCTATTTTGAATATTAAAGGAGTAATCTAATTTTGGTTCTTAGCATACAACGATTAAGGTTTTCCCTGTGGATCGATATCCGTACTTAGGTACACTTTATTACTTGACAAGCGTATACTTGCGCAGAATAGGCACTTTGCACTTCGATTTGCATGTCCACAAAAACACAATCACGCAAACGCCCATCAAGTTTTTTGCGTTGTTGTCGGGGCTATTTATTCGTAGTGTTTATGCTAATATCAATACTAAGTACTTCTTTGGTACTTCATACATTTGTATTGCTTTAATTTTTGATGCTTTATTTTTTCTTTGCTTTGTGACAAACTTGCAGGTACGTTAGGTTGTATGCGACGGGAACCTGCAAAAAATCTTATTCCTTTGGATCCTGAAATCGAGAGAACTTTGAAAGGAATTATGAGGGACAAGAGAGAAGCAGCTAGAATGGAACAACTACCTATGGGATCGATGAATAAAAATGTAGACGACGATGTCGGGTACGACTTGGGAGGGGGGTAGAGAACCCGATGCGGTAATGGATAATTTGGTGCCACCCATCAAGGATTATGGTCACCGTCTACCAAGACGCACCAGATTAGGAGACCGCGAATACAAATGAACAACTTCGAGCTCAAGTCCATCGCCTCCGCCATCGCAAGGAATCCACTTCACAAGTTTCGTACATGAGGATCCAATGCTCATATCCTTAACTTTTTGGAATTGTCTGATACAGTGAAATACAATGGGGTGAGTGATAATGCTATTCGGCTTCGATTATTCCCATTCTCAAACAAATTTCTAGCTACATTCTTTCTACCAACAAAAGCAGCAAAGTTAAGAATTGACATCAGTAGCTTTTATCAATATGAAGGAGAGTCATTCTATGAAGCGTGGGAGAGATTCAAAGATTTGTTGAGAAAGCGCTGATTAGTGCCCAAATAGTACTATTTTGAGCCCTGTATATTACAGGTTTCGAGCACTTTTTGTGTACTAATCAACCTAGTTAACCCAATTGGCACACTAAGGTCTCGACTTTACTACTTATCGCATTTTGTGGATATTTTTGTAGTTATACAAACTAAATACGCCAACGTCATTGAGCCGACTCGTATTAACGAAGAACTAAGTCAACTCTGAGATGCGCACAAAAGTCGAAGGAAATCGAGCCACAAATTGAAGGAAATTGACCATCACAAATTCAGAGGTTGCAAATTCCTGCGAACTCGCGTAATTTTCTCGCAACCTACAAAATTTCGTGAGGTCGCACTTTCACAACCTCGCTTCGCTCTACTCTCGCACCTCCATTCGACCGCTTTTGTGACTTTTTCCTAAACTACCCCTTATGTATCGTTGGTAGTTCAGACATTTTTTTAATTTCCCTTGACTCTGAGCAGTATATAAGCCTCAGTGAAGCTCTGTAAAAATGTTGATCACTGGATGTAATAAGATTTGGCACGAAAAGATTTTAGCTTCCGCCATGATTTTCTCGCTCCCTTCTCTCACTTTCTCACGCCTAAACACTCCTTGAGAATGACAACTCAAGGGATGCTTACAACTCTCATCCTCGTTATATACACGGCCAAGGCTTTAAGGTAAACTGTCAGTTCTCTTTGTTTCTAATCGCATGCGCTATTATCATTTATGTCTCTCGTATCTCACTTCGTGTTTAAATCCTTTGATGTACCCGACACGCACTTGGCAGTTTAAGGGCTCATGGATGCTTAATGCTAGATCCACTCCGAGGCTCGCTTAGTCGCTATTTATTTCGCTCTCCCGCAGTTAGGTCAAAGAACTCGCTTACTATTTTGAGACATGAATGATCAATAAATGTTGTATCTCAAGACAAAAACTTCTAGGCTTCAGTTTTCATAGCTAAACAAAGATCCGGTTCGGGAAATGACTTAGGTCATTCTCCCCAACGGGAGGAAAAGGACCCGAGGACCTCCCAGTTGCCCTAGAGCCTCAAGCCCAGTGGCTTGAGACTTCAAGGAGTTCTTTGTACATTTTATTTCATTTTGTTTGTAGTTTTCAAATCACCAATCACACTGTTTTTACAAAAACCCCAAATCCAAAATGAAATCACCATTTTACATCAACTATAAATCATTTTGCGCGAAGAAAACCCATCCCTGAGTTCAACCCTAAAGCCACTATACTGCAGTAGCTTTGCTACGGAAGTAGGAATTTAGGTTATAAATATTGTTGATTCCGGGTACACCTACTGTGGCACGAATCAAATGGTGCCATTGTCGGGGACGGTGCCTTAGTGCAAGTGAGAAGCTGTTGAACTTGTGATCCTCATCACAAGTGTTAGTGAATTCTAACCCCTTTTTGTCTCTACTTTAATTTCCCCTAGCAGTTCACTGCTAGGTGGATTTAATTTTGATACTATCCTTACATAGAATTTTCATTTTTTTTTATGTTAGCTAACCTTAACCTTTTTGGTAGCCTTGCTGTCTTTTTGGTTGTCTTTCTATGTTGATTGCCTAGCAGCTTATGTACCATCGATAGAACACTACGCCGCATTGAAAGGTTTCGCTGTCTCACTTGAAGAGGGTTTATGAGCCCTAACATTAACCAGATGGACCTTCCACTTGAGGAACAGCAGAGCCAACAAAGGGTTCAAAGGAACCCAAATGCATACAAAACAATGAGGGACCATATACACCCACCAAGGGTGAGTGCACCATCATGTATTTTACCTCCTACTGAGAATGTAATGTCGCCTTATTCTGTGCCCCTACTCCCCAACTTTCCATGGTATGGAAATGAAAATCATACACACACATCCGTGAGTTTGAGGAAGTTTGCATGACTTTCAAGGAAGGTGCAACTGATATGGAATTGTTGAAATTAAAAGCCTTCCCTTAACCCCTCACAAGAAGGCCAAGATTTGGCTCAACTCTCTGAGGCCCAGAACTATTAGGAATTGGGGAGATATGCAGGCAGAATTTTTGAAGAAATTCTTCAGCACCTATAAAACCAATAGTCTAAAGAGGGAAATTTACACCTTCACGACCTTAGAAAATGAGAAATTCTACCAGTGCTAGGAAAGGTACCTAAACCATCGCGCTGTCTCACCATAGCTTTTTGATATTTGATGCTATCAATTGTTTATAATAATGTCCTACTATGAAGCAAATACAAACTATGCATGAGGTCATGAGCAATTATCATCAGGAAGCCATGGACTCTTTGAACTACGTGGTCGAGAGACATCCAAAGTACGGGATGAACCCAACCCCGTAGAGGCTGAGAGGATGAGACCTACAAAGAAATTTAAGGGGAGGTACGTAATTAATAACCGAGGATATGGAGATTAAGGCAAAGCTATCCACCTTGACTAGAAGGTTGGAGGAACTTGAAATGCAACTAGATAAAGAAAGACTTGGTGTACCTATGCCAACCATCCTGTTTCATTTGTCAATCCATCGAGCACCAAGGAGAGCATCGTTTCAACTATTCTTCCGGGGTTGGAGGGATATGATGCATTTTGCATGCCAATGTCGGGTCAGCATAAGCCACCAATCAATGATGCCCCTATGGCAACACCTATAACCCTAATCGGAGGAACCATCCCACCTTTCCCTGGCCAAAGTCTTCCACCATATGTGCTCCCCTATCAGGCAACAATAATGTGGCTCCTCATCTCAACCACAGCCACCATCATCCTCATCCCCAGTTGAACAAGCTATCATGAATTTGAGCAAAGTGGTAGGCAATTTTGTGAGGAACGTAGTGCAAAGGAATGCCCAAAGGCAATCGGGAGAATCGATTACCAAAGTGGAAAGCACACTAACAAAAAGACGGATAACCCAAAGACCTCCAGGATCCCAAAATATGACAATCAAGCAGATTCAATCTCAAGGTTAACCAACCAGCAGCAAGTGCTAGAAAAAGGGAAATTTCCATCTCAGACTCAACCAAATCCTAGGGAAGTGCATGAAGTAAGCTCTTGCAATGAGCCAAATCCCAGGATGGATGAAGTTAAAGCAATCATCACATTGAGAAGTGGTAAAGAGCTTAAACAACCGCACTGGGGTAAACCAAATGTATAGCGTCAGAAAGCAAGAGGGTCACTAGATGAGGCACTAAAGAGCTCATATGAAAATGAAGACACCCCCAATTCCTTTCCACAAGCACTAAAAGCCAGACATCGATCAACCAGTTAAAATACTTGATTGCTCAAAAAGTGCGCAACCCTCGTTTAATTAAGGTTTGACAATTTTTTATGTACTAATCAGTGTAATTAACCCGATTTTTACATTAAGGTCCCTACTATTCTACTGATCGCATTTTGTGGCTAATTTTGTAGTTTTTGCAAGCTATTTATGCCAAAATTGTCGAGTCGATCCAAGCACGAAAAATTCGAGTGAAACTCAAAGTTGCAGATTAGAGACCAGAAGGAAAGAAGAGCAGAAAATGCAAGGAAAGAGGAGCAGAAAGTAGAAGAAAAAGGGAAGCAGTGGAATTTTGCAGGATTGCGAAAATTTCGCAACCGCCGTACCAGAAGTCATGAATCTACAGTTTAATTCTTTGCAAAGTTGCACTGCTCATCCTCGGGGTCGCCACTATTCACATTTCAAACCCATCGTCTCCTTCGGCGCCGCCCGCTTTGGTTTTTGACTTTTGTTACTTTTATTTTCCATTTTATCCTCAGACAGCTTTAGTGCCTGCTCTTGTAATTTTGCTTGGATGGGGCAATATATAAGCTCCTATGCACTGTAACCAAAGACAACTCTTCTCCATTAATAAAAACGATGAGCGGGAGTTTTTCCCGTTGCTTTTCTTTTCTCCCATTTTCTTTCCTTTTCTTTTTGACTTTTCTTGTCGTTTTCAAACACCCTCTGAGGATGACAACTCATGGATGTCAAGACCACTTTTCTCCTTAGCAGGAGGGTCACTGGCTAGGTTTGAGGTAACTCACGTCGTTTTTAATTTACCATTTATGGGTATTTATGTCTCATTTCAATCTAGGTTTAACTTCTTAAATGTAAATTATGACGGACCGCATTCGTAATCTTTTAGGGGTCAATGGATGCTTATTGATAGATCCACTGAGATTCATTAGCTCAAAAAGTGCTATTTTGAACCCTGTTTATTTAAGGTTTTGAGCACTTTTTGTGTACTAATCAATGTAATTAATCTGATTTGCACATTAAGGTCCCTACTATTTTAATGATGGCATTTTGTGGCTAATTTTGTAGTTTTTGCAAGCTATTTATGCCAAAATTGTTAAGTCGATCCAAGCACGAAGAATTCGAGTCAAACTCAGCGTTGCATATCAGAAACCAGAAAATGCAAGGAAAGAGGAGCAGAAAGAAGAAAGAAGGGCGGGTGCCTGCAGATTATAAAATTTCAAGAACCCACTTCGTAGGTCAGATCGCTCATCCTACCGCCACTATTCACATTTCACCCACTGTTCCTTCCTCACCCTGCTTTTGCTTTTTGACTTTTTTGGTTACATTTTTTTACTTTTCTTCCATTTTATCCCTTGTAATAGCTTTGATTCAGTTCTTTTGTAATTTTGTCATCAATATATAAGTCTTTATGCATTGTAACCAAAGACAACTTTTTTGCTCATGACAAAGAAGTGGAACTTTCAAGCTATCGCTTTCTTTTTTTCCTCCACTTTCTCTAATTTTCTCCCTTTCGTTGTTGAAACACCCTCCGAGAGAATGACAACTCTGAGAGGAGCGACTAAAAACCCTTTCTCCTTGAAGTGGAAGGTTTTTGTAGTACGTGGATCTTAAGGTCGAGGCATGTTCTTCACGCAAGTACTCACTGGCAGTTTTGTGTTCCCTTTCTAACTTTAGGTTTTTATCCTGAATCTCCTCGAGTGGCTAGCTATTTGGTAAGCTTTTAGTGTTCAAATGGCTACAAGCGATCCAATTAGGATCTCATTAGTTACTCTATGACCTATTGGAAGGTGAGTCAAGGGACGATTTCATCAGGTTTGGTGACCATCGCGTCGTTGAACACCATTTTCAAAAGGATAATTATTTCTGGGTTACGTTTATAGCTAAATAAAGGATCCCGCTCGAGATGACTATAGGTTATCCTCCCCAACGCGCTGAGAATAATCTTGAACCCTCGCTGTTCTAGATCCTACACAAGATACCGATGTTTCATGAGATCTCTTTATTATTTTTCTTATTTTTCTTCGCTTTATTTTCAGCCCGCAAACCACCAATTTCACTGCTTACCAAAACCTTAAAACTAAATTTAATTCACCAAATTAAACCTCACTATAAGTCGCCAGCGAAGAAAAACCCACTCCCGAAGTTCGAATCTCTAGAGTTATATCGCAAGAGCGCTTTGCTACTGTGCAGGGAATTTAGGTTATAAATTTTGTTGATTCCAGAACACCTACTGTGGCACGAATCAATACTAGAAGTGCTAAGTCAAGTGAAAGTCAACATCCCCTTGATTGATATGATTAAACAAGTCCCCACCTATGCCAAATTTTTGAAGGACTTATGCATAGTGAAGAGAGGGCTAAATGTTGACAAGAAGGCCTTCATGACTGAACAAGTCAGTGCTATCATCCAATGCAAAACCTGAAGAAGTACAAAGATCCGTTGTCCTACTCATCTCTGCCAATATTGGAGGCACTTGTGTAGAAAAAGCACTCACTGACCTGGTGCCGCAAACCCGGCTCCTTATTCGATGTACAAGGCTCTGATCGAGAACAAAGCCCACTTCCATCACATTTATTCTGGTGATAGAGTCCATAAAGATACCCAGTGATGGAAGATGTTCTATCATTAAGTGGACAAATTCTACTATCCAAGATATTTCGTTGTACTTCGATACAGAACTAGTCATGTTGTGTTACAATCATGTGCCTATCATCCTAGGGAGACCATTCTTGGCCACTTCTAATGCTATTATCAACTTCCGAAATGGGGTTATGTAGCTCACATTCGGAAACATGACCTTAAAACTCAACATCTTCCACTTAAGTAAAAAGCACATGCAACCGGTGGAAGATGTCCAAGAAGAAGTCTGCATAATTGATACAATCTTGGAAGAACGTATCGCCTAATAGAAATGTAGATGCTAACTGGGAAACGAAGGATTGGTCCCAAGAGCAAAGAGAAGCCTAAGACATGAATATTGTGTAAGGCATTGGAGAAAAAACAAGAAATTTCGCTTTTGTCGAATTGAGGAAGGAACCTGAACCAAAAACTGACCTTAAACCCTGCTGTGGGAATTGAAATATGTCTACTTAGATGAATAGAGCAACGCTTCAAAGTTGGTCATAACCTCCTTGCCGTTGCTTCAGGTGCAGCATGTTGGCATCCTCAGAAGATTCAAGGTGTTATCATGGAAAATCCATCGGGATCTAAAGGGTATTAACCTAGCTATCTAGTAATCATCACATATACTGATGAGGAAGCAGAAAATCAGTAAGGCACCACAAGAGGAGACTAAATCCTCATGAAGGTTCTGCGTAAGTCCTAAAGTTGCTACAAGTTGGTATCATTTACCCCATATTCAATAAAGATTGGGTGAGTCCAACCTGTGTCAGGCCTAAGAAATCCTGGGTAATCGCATAATGAAAGTGAGAGGAGTTGCCCACCCATCTTACCATAGGTCGGGAGGAAAACACTACGTAAGATTAATGAGGTGACAGAAAGTGGATCACTTCCTCACCTTCATGGACCACTCTTCTCGAAAGAATTTCGACCACCCCTTCTACCGCTCGGATGGTTATTCATGTTTTCAATGGTACCCGTCATAGAGACCAGATTAAAACCACCTTTATTCGCCCATTCGCAAATATGCCTATAGAGAATGCCCTTGGTCTGTAGAATGCCTCACACATTCCAATGATGCATGTCTTTCAGATCTTCGCATTTGGTGATTTATTGCTGAGGTTTACATGGATGATATTATAGTCTATGGAGGGAGCTTTGAAGAATGCTTGATCAACTTAGAAACTGTCCTACATAGGTGCATAGAGAAGAACTTGGTACTGAACTAGGATAAGTGCCATTTTATGACATCCTGTGTGATAGTACTGCATATGGTTATTTCTAAGAAGGGAATTGAAGTTGACAAGGCAAAAATAGAGATGATTTCCAAACTGCCCTCCCTTACAAATGTGAAGATTGTGAGGTAATTCTTAGGGCATGCATGCTTTTACAGGAGGTTCATCATGGACTTCTCAAAAATTGCCAAGCCTCTCTATAAGCTATTAGAGAAAGATGCAAAATTTTTGTGGACTAAGACCCGCTAAAGGAGCTTGAGGAGCTCAAGGCTCATTTGAACACCGCACCACAAGGAGAGCCCCCAACCCGCCGCCACCAGGTAACGTGGCGGCGTTTAATCTCGCAATTGGAGTAGTTCTCGGGTAGAGGGAAGAAGGAAAGCCTTATGTTGTCTACTATGTCAATAAGACACTAAACGAGGCCCAGAGAAATTACACTATCATAGAAGAGGAGCTGCTGGCAGTGGTCTATGACTTAGATAAGTTTTGAGCTTATTTGGTTAGGTCGAACATAATCATATTCACAGATAACTCAGCTTTGAAGTACCTGTTCACCAAACATAATGCTAAGAAGGCTATGCTTATTAGATGGGTTCTCCTGCTGCAAGAGTTCAACCTGCAAATCAAGGACAAAAAGGGTGTAGAGAATGTTGTTGCATATCATCTATCGAGATTAACAATAGCACACAACACTCATGACCCTCCAATCAATGATGAGTTCCCTGAAGAGTCCCTACTCTTGGTTAAAAGCACACCCTGGTATGCCCACATTGCCAATTACTTGGCAACAAGTGAAGTCAGCAGATTGGAAAGCATAAGATAGGAAGTTTTTCTTTGCAAAAATTCACTCATTTTATTGGGAAAAACCCTTCTTGTACATATACTGTGCTGATCAGATAATCAGAAGATGTGTGCCTGAAGCAAAACAACAAAGGATACTCAGCCACTACCATGAGAATGCATGTGGAGACCATTTTATTGGCCTTCCCTTTTCGAGGATGCCCATACCATGTGTAGAGAATGCGACATATGCCAAAAATTGGGGAAAATCTTTTATCGTCACATTATGCCTTTGAACCCCGATTTTGGTAGTTGACCTAATTGATGCTCAGCATCATTTCCATGACCATTCCCTTCCTCCTTTCGACACAAATACATTTTGTGGGAGTTCACTATGTGTCAAAATACAAGCAAAGGCTCGCAGAGCAGTTGCACCACCGGTGGTATTGAAATTCCTAAAGGAGAACATCTTCTCCAGATTTGGGGTCCCCAAGGCCATAATCAGTGATGGAGGTTCACATTTATGCAACAAGCCTTTTGAGAACCTCCTAACTAAATATGGTGTCAAACATAAAGTGGCCACCCCATACCATCCTCAGACCAGTGGTCAGGTTGTTAGCCAACAAGGAAATCAAGACAATACTGATGAAAGTGGTGAACTCTAACCGAAAGGATTAGTCTCTCAAGCTGCTGGACTCCTTATGGGCATACATAACAGCATACAAAACCATCATTGGCATGTCTCCTTATCGCCTAGTTTATGGCAAGGCATGTCATCTGCCGGTGGAAATCGAAAGTATAAGGTATGTAAGTGGCAAGCAGTTGCTTAAACCTCGAATATGAGTAGAGCTTACCTTAAAAGGCTCCTTGATATCAATGAGCTGGAAGAATTGAGGAATGATGTCTACTTCAACTTGAGAATTGCAAAAGATAAGTTAAAGAAGTGGCATGATCAGCTAATAGCTTGTAAGAATTCAAACAAGGAGACCAAGTGTTGCTTTACGACTCAAAGCTCCACCCTTCCAGCAAGCTTAAGCCGAGACGTGACTGGCCATTCACCATCCAGAGGTCTATCCCAATGGGATCAAGAGGACCTATTCAACCCAAAGACAATAGGATGTTCAAGGTCGTGGGTAAAGGTCAAAACCCTATGCAAAGACAACACTCCCATCGACAAGGAGAGATTCCTCCTTGACCCCCCATAAATTCAAAAGATTACCTGAGTGGGAGTGGCTTCTGCAGTATCTTAGAAGTCACTAAAATTTTTGTTGGAATTTTGTGTGCTTTATTTTAAGTTTTAGTTGTGATTTTTCTCAATTTCTTTGTTTTTAGTTGTGTGTTTTCTCATAATTTTTGGTTTTATTTTTATCAGATGTTGTAGAAGGCAATGCAGAAAATTTACAGGCTTGCAAAATTTCGCAACTTGCGAATTTTCGCAGGGTTGTGAAATTTCTCCTGCGCTGCATTGTTCATCTTCTTCCTACCCTTTCACTTCCCTACAACCTTCCGTTTCCAGCTCCCACACCTTTGATTTTTTTGAGCCACAACCACTAACCACCTATTTATGGGCATACCTGGGCTTAACCTCTTCGCTGTCTCAATCCATCTAATTAAACCCCACCCCCCCCCACCCTCCCTTTCATTCCAAAATCATTTATAACCTCCTCCCATCCTTCCATCTCTTCTCCTCCGCCAAATCCCACCATGGTGAAGACGCGGCGACATAGCTTCCCGCCCCAGTGAGGCGCCTTCTCCTCCCGTCTGCGCCTAACCTCACTCATTGTCAGCCGCAGCCACACCCCACAGCCACCACCGCCACCGCCGCGCCGGTTTGCCTCGCCCCCGCGCCACCGCCGTGCCTACCCTACCGCCCTGCCGCCAGATATTCCGCTACGGGCTTCACTTACCATCGCCCCTCGCCCAAGGAGGTACCATACCCCGGGTTGGCATCTTGATCTCGCTCAACATCTGAGGTGATCACGTCAGCAGGATCGATCCTAGAGGGATCCCAAACGTCATCCCGGCCACTGGCTCACAGATCCCTCTGGACCGCCCCCGCATCAATCATCAGGCGACCCTACTTCCACTACAGCCCTATTCCAGGGAATGCTGATTGTAGTGAGAGGGATTTGCACACAGAGATTTATTATGATCTCCCGGCCTTCTCCGAAGATCCAGAGCTCAGAGATCTGGATGGCCACGAGAGGTACTCCCTGAGCTATCTCATGCACTTCGTGTCGGTTTTACTACCCTCAAGTGGTCATCGAGTTTTACCACACGATGACCTCCAGGCGAGAGCCCAATCCGACAACCATTCACTTCTATATAGATGGCCGGCCAGGGATACTGGCCTCGACATAGCGCCCACTTTCGACCGTCGGTCCTGCCATTTGGCATATTATAAGCAAGTACGTGAGATCCTCTAATTGGGAGATGATTCGTCTACTATCTCGGGACACTACAGTCGGGCCTATCTTGTTCAGGAGACATCTTCCTCCGGACATGCTCCTTATAGACCATATCTTGCGATCTAATCTTTTCCTCAAAGATATGGTATGCAGGGAGAGGGTTTACTCAGGCCCTATATCAGACAGAGGGAGCCTTTGGTTCGGGCCCCGCCAAGCTGAGTCATGACATCCTTGTTCCACTTCTGAGGTGACAAGGTCCATCGCAAGAGTCCTGACCCGGAAATGAGTCCACCCTCCTATTCCCGAGACTTCTATGTCGTATTACACACGGTTTCCCGCCGAGCCCAGCTAGGAGCTGGCCATCGTGATTGTGAGGCTATCCTTACAGTTTACCGGTGGAAGACTAGGGCCCCGGCTTTCACCCCCCACCTCCGCATTGCGTCAGAGGAGCGCCCACTCTAGCAAGCAGCTACCGAGGAGCATCAAGTTCCAACATCCCCGCCCACCTCTAGCTACCACGCTTCATTACTCCACCGTCTCAAGCCCTTGCACCTTAGAGCCCCCCGACCCCCAAGATCACGCCCCGCAGATGTTGTTTGTCTGAGTACCACAAAGTACACCTTAACAAAGATATCACTATATCCACTAGGAATTTCGTTATCATTACGACATTCTCCGCCACATTCATCATTTTGCACGCCCATGCACCCAAAGAGGATGATCTCACATTGAGGTCGCTATGGCTCGAATCGCCATCCTCATGCATTCGTGAGTCACCTAGGCCTCGCTCCTCCGATTTCGCATCAAGGTCTCCGCCTAGGGCCTCTTCGGGCCCTCCCAGCCAGAGCCAGCCCCACACAAATTTTTCTTTGATTTGATTGAGGCAAAGAAGCAAAGAGTAGCAGCACCCCACTGCCAGCACTTCAAATTTCATTCAAGATGGAGATGACCTTCCGCCGACCGCACATGATATAGTAGCAATCTCCTTCTAACTTTCCGATCCGATCCCTATTACGAACAATGTGATATTTGGTCAGAGAGTTAACAAGGAAGCATTTTTACAGACTTTTGATTTCACTATTCTTTTGAGCAAAGCCCATTTTGTATGTTTAGTGGCTTGCTTTTTGTTCCGTTTTGTGAAGCTGTTTGTTTGTTTTTGTAAAGCTGAAAACATAGTGATATATGCTTATACATACCATACATCTTATTTTCTCAATTCAAAAATTGTACCCATTTTTTTTGTGGTTTTTCCTAACCTTTAAGTTAGAAAATTGAAACATTACCCAATGCTATTAATGTTAGATTAGTTCCATGCATGATTAAGTAGATGATCAGTTGAAGTTTCATGGTTTTCAAACTTCTTCTTCCACCTTTAGCTAACCACACACAGTGCACATCAGTTTTTTCCAATAAGCTAAGAAACTGCCTACCCCCCCTTACTTTGCCAAGCCTACCCTAGTTTCATTGACCACCTGTAATAGGTTGAGGATCCCCAAGAAAAGAAGGCTAATGAAGTCTTCCATAAAGAAAAAGAAAAAGAAAAAGAAAAAGAAAAAGAATAGAAAACTTGCGACACTTCACCTTGAAACCCGAGCACGGTCCGAGGGGCATATGGCGAAAGCCTTTAAAGTCTGGTGCCCTAAACCAACTGGTTGGGAGCCGCCGACTTAGTGCTTGCTACATGGGTGGATGGGTGAAGTTTAGCGAGTTGTAGCTGATGGAGTTTCGAAATCATTCGAAGTCCAGGGAGAAACCTGAATAGTCAGTGGTCGAAAGATCCTTATGACTTGATGCCTTAAGCCTTAGTTGGTTGGGAGTCATCGGTGGATCCCCGTTACATGGACTTTGGTGAGGTCGATTCCTCAGCATTGCACCTTACAACATAAAAAGAATTATGGAACAAGAGTGGAGCCAAATTTATTTAGGTTGGTCAATGTTCTAGGTCGTGGCAGTAGCTTGGTTGGGGGGAGAGTGCAGTTTGATAGCTTACTATTAAAAACTGATCATATAAACACTTAGATGTGAAGTTTGTGCTCATTCCTTGAGTTGATACTAAAACTTGATTTTGTATGGCATTCATTCTCCCAAGATGGTTATTGTGCAGGGTCTTAGTGATTCATACTAAGGGTTAGACATTACTTGTACACATCCCTTTTTGAGATACTTTTTGTTTTGTGAAAATATCATTGGTCTACTCTCTCTTTCTTTTTGTCATTGCTAAGGGACTAGCAATGTATAGGTTGGGGGGAGTGATTAGTGCCCAAATAGTGCTATTTTGAGCCCTGTATATTACAGGTTTTGAGCACTTTTTGTGTACTAATCAACCTAGTTAACCCAATTGGCACACTAAGGTCCCGACTTTACTACTTATCGTGCATTTTGAAGGCTTTTGTGAAGGCACAAAACTAAATATGCCAATGTCATCGAGCCGACTCAGACACTTAAGAATCCAGTTTAACTCCTCGAGATGCGCATCGAAGTCGGAAGGAAATTGAGTCGCAAACTAAAGGGACCATCGTTGTAATTTTGTAGGGTTGCGAATTTTCGCAACCTGCAAAATTTCGCAGGTTGTGAAATTTCGCAACCTACTATGCTTCTATTTTGACCTCCATTTGACCGCCTTTTTGTGACTTTTTCCTAAACTACCCTTTATATCGCGAGAAGTTCAGACGCTTTTTGTAATTTCCTTGACTCGGGAGCAAAGATATAAGCCTCGCTCAAGCTCAGAACCGTCGATCACCTGGATGTATTAAGATTTGGCGCGAAAAGCTTTCAGCTTTCCCGCCTAAGTGATTTTCTCTCGCCTTCTCACTTTCACTAGCCAAACACCCTTGAGGATGACAACTCTCAAGGGATGCTTGGCTAAATCCCTCATCCTTGCAGGAAGGTCACCTGCCAAGGCTTTAAGGTAAACCTGTTGTCCTCTCTCGCTTCTCCAACGCATGCGCTATTATCATTTATGTCTCAGTATCTCATCTCGTGTTTAAATCCTTTTGATGTGTACCCTAACTGGCTAGTACTTGGCGTTTTAAGGGCTCGTGGATGCTTAACGCTAGATCCACTCGAGGCTAGCTTAGTCGCCATTTATTCGCTCTCGCAGTTAGGTCAAAGAATCGCTTTACCGCTTTTGAGACATGAATGATCAATAAATGTTGTATCTTAAGAGAAAAACTTCTAGGCTTCAGTTTTCATAACAAAACGAAGATCCGGTTCGGGAAATAACTATAGTTCATCCTAAAGCCACTATACTGCAGTAGCTTTGCTAAGGCAGTAGGAATTTAGGTTATAAATATTGTTGATTCTGGGTACACCTACTGTGGCACGAATCAAGTGCCCTCGCCATAGTTCACCAAATGGATGCAAGTCCATCATTTTTACAATGGGTTGAGTCGTCCCACTAGGACTCTTATTGACGCTTCACGAGGAGCGACATGGGAAGAATGGTAGGCGTAGCATCCCTTTCTCCGGTCCGAATTCGATTGAGGATTCGAACCTGCCCGGATGCTCGCTTAATTTTTATTTACTTTTCATTTGGTTTTTTTTTTTTGCAAGTGTCACACCAACTCCCGACCGACCTAAAGGGCAGATCCGAACCCAGCTCCTAAGCATTTCGACCATTTTCATTTATCTTATCAAAACATTTTATTTATGTCATTTTGTTTTAGGGTTTTTAATTACGCGGAAGCATTTCAAATGATAGGCCCAAAAACATTTACTCTTATACAATTCGTTTACAAAATGGCGTATCATGCGTTTACAAAATGATATACAAAACAATTGTTCAGAGTTTAACTCTTTTGTTCACAAAATGTCACATGCTCAAAAAGAAATGGTATGCATATGATGGGGTATATACTTATACGCCGCAACTTTCTCTATGACTCTACTCTTCTTGATCTTGCCTTCTTTCCCGTTTAATCGAAACCTGCGCAAAGATAAAAACTACACGCTAAGCATTTTCATGCTTAGTGGTTCTATACAGTTCTATTCCAATTTCCAGTTTAACATGACATGCATTTATCATAAAACCATGCCTTTTATATCAAACTATACTCATGCTTATTCACTTTCACATGCTTTCCCTTTACAAATCATTGATCATATCACAATATGCATTTTCACATGCTTTCAATTTACTTAAATCAAATCATGAGATTCAAACATATACTCCCAAGGATGTATTTAGTTTACAAATCCCATTTACACTCATCAAAGTTTGTTAGTTCACTTTGTCTATACAATTCACGTTCATGACGGATTCCATTCGGTGAATCCCGTCCTTTTTGTCATTCGGTAATGTGCTTACACATTTAAATAATTTCGCCCCCATCATGACGACACCGGGTATCCGCTATGGTCATTTAAATATGTCATACACCACGCGACGATGTCCGCATTGCGTATCCCACCATGGAACATTGCACAATTTGGAGTCGCTCATGACGGATACAGGTTAGTGCATCCCGCCAGCGTTATCGTCGATATCGACCAATTCAAGATGTCAAGGAACTCACCACCCGCTTACAATTCGATTAATCACTACATGCAATTAATCACAAACATTTCAAATATCATATTTTCAAATCCATTTGCACTTTCAGAATACCATTTCAAAGATATACTATTCCATATAATCATTTTCGCATTTATTTGGTAAACTACCAAACACTTAAATAAAGATGTAGGGTTAAAGGAATAAACCGAAGCCGTTGGCTCTCATTTCCTTTCGATCTCGCCTCCTGGGTTAGGTGATCCTCACCCGTCCCTAGTCAATAACAATTACGCCCACTCTTAGTGGATAAACAATTATTATACATTTTAGAATGACAATTAATTGCTAACGGTTTTCGTTAAGACACTAAGTCTACCCAAAGCATCTAACTTCTGTCGTTCTCATTTAGTTTTATCCTTATTTGAACCCACATTAATCATTTATTAGGGTCCTTAAACTATCGGTGTACGAATAAGAGGTGTTCGGAAACAAAAATCTGAAATTTTCTCGCCGTGGAACAAAGGTTCACGTCATGTGTAGTAAAGCTAATGTAGCGTACGGGTTCCCTACGCTGCGGCGTAGGAGCCCAATGTGCCTATATTTTTTACATCAAAAACAACTTTCTATGGTTTATGTCATACCTTGAAATCTCTTGTCCTTTGAAGCCCTAGCTTTCTTCTTCAACAATCTTTCAAGATCTTGCACAAACATGGAGAGATTCACACTAATCTCTAACTATTTTCAAAACCCTAGCTCTTTCTCCTCTCCCACTCTAAAAAACGTTTTTTCTCAAATGAGCATTCTAAGACCAAATGTGGTCTAATATCTCTTATCCTTCTCAAGGCCATGTTTGGCACATCAAAAACCCATTTTTGGATTTAAGTTGCCTCAATTTACCTTATAGCACATATATCTATTTGCACTTAAACACAAACATTTTCTCAAATGACCCTTAGGTCCTTATTTTTGCTATTTCTTTTTCCCTTTTACACTGTTGGCTTCGGTTCAATCAATTTCTCATTTTAGCATATAACATTTAATCATATGCTCACATATTCATTTCACTTTTCACAATTTAACAATTTATCCGTTTTCCCGGAAAAAACCCAAGTTTGGCTCAATTTATACCCGGAATATATAATAAATTATTATAAAAATTCCAGGGCATTTTTGGGGCTTTACAAGAGGCTTATCAAAATTTTGAGAGCATAGCCTTGAATGATTGTCAATGGTCAGTTGAGAGAGCAGCACCGAAGAAACCAGCTGGGGTGTTTGATTTAGACATGTTCACAAACTTGTCTACTCAAATGTCTACACCCTCCAAGCAATTACAAGCTTCTCTACAATTATCCGTGCATAAAGTTGAAGAAAGCCCACCCGCATGCGAGCAATGTCATGGACCTCATCCCACTTCTCAGTGCCTAATGATGAATGCCATGTGGGATTTGACTATTGAACAAGCTCAATATATGGCGAAGTTCCCCCAAAACCAGAGTTTCAACCCATATGGTCAGAATTACAATCCGGGGTGGAAGAACCATCCTAACTTCTAATGGAAAAATCAGAATGCGGGTAATCCCATGGAGCAAGCCAAACCTCTCCAACCACCTCAAGAGAAGAAGCTGAGTCTAGATCTGAAAATGGAACAGTTAGCTGATATGCATATGAATATGATGAAGTCACATGATAAGTTCAAGAATGAGACTAGGACATCATTGAACAATCAAGCAGCTCAGCTTCGAAATTTTGAGGTCCAAATGGCTTTGTTATTGAGCGAGAGGCAACATGGAAATCTACCTAGTACTTCTAAGGTCAACCCAAGGAGAGAAGGAAAGGAGCACTGCAAAGTTGTAACCCTGAGGAGTGGTAAGACTCTGGAATAGTCAGTTGAGGCCTAAAAAGAGGATGAAAACCCTGTGGAAAATGAGAAAAGTAGTGTCGAGATCGTTGAAGATGTTGAAAGGTTAGTAAAGAAACCAGTCTCAGATACACCAGAGAAAGTTGAAGTCCAGAAACTTAAGTATGATGAGAAGCCTATTATCCCGTATCCGCAGAGACTGAGAAAGAACATATCGATAAGCACCTTAAGGTGTTCATGGATATCTTCAAAAGCTTCACATCAACATCCCATTTGTTGAAGCACTGGTGCAAATGCCGATACCGCGTGAAATTCATGAAGGACATCTTACAAGAAAAGGAAGTCGAGACTATGAGACTGTCGCTTGTCGAAGAGGCAAAGGCTATATCGCAGTGCCAGTTTCCCACTAAGTTGAAAGATCCAGGTAGCTTCACAATCCCATGTGCTATTGGGAATGCAATATTTGAAAGAGCATTGTGTGATTTAGGTGCGAGCATTCATCTTATATCGTGGTCGATATTTAAGAAACTGAAATTGGGATAAGTGTGTCCTACGACAGTCACATTGCAGCTAGCAGATCGATCACTAACTCATCCGCGTGGTATCATAGAGGATGTGTTAGTCAAAGTGGACAAATTTATCTATCCCGCATATTTCATTATTCTGGACATGCAAGAAGATAAAAAGGTCTTAATCATCCTTGGGCAGCCATTCTTAGCCACGGGAAGGACAATGATTGATGTGCAAAAGGGCAAACTAAGGTTGAGAGTTCAAGAAGAGGAAGTGACATTCAATGTCTTTAATGCCATAAAACATCCATATGATACCGACAGTTGCTTCCGAGTGGATATGCTAGAGGCTATAGTGTATAGCCAATTGGTTCCTTCAAAACCATCGAGACTAGTTTCGACCAAGATGACCCTTTCCTCTCGAAGATGAGACAGCTTCAAGAGTATGTCAACGGACGGATTCTTTCCCTACCCGAATAGAAGAAAGTATTTTAATCTTCGAGCTAAATTCCAGTCGATCACCCCCTCTATTGAGAAACCCCCTATTGTGAAAGAGAAGCAACTCCCCAATCATTTGAGATATCCTTATCTTGGGGAGGAATCTACACTCCCAATTATCATCTCATCCTCCCTCTCTAACATGGAGGAGGATAAATTGTTAAAGATCCTTAAGGAGCATAAAGAAGCAATTGGATGGTTCATAGCTGATATAAAGGGGATAAGGCCATCTATGTGTATGCAATGTGATATTACCGATAAGACAATGCCGACATGGATGGCCAGAGACGTTTAAATCCTTCCATGAAAGAGGTAGTAGTTCGGAAGGAGGTACTTAAATGGTTAGATACGAGAGTGATATACCCTATCTCTGATAGTCATGGGTGAGCCATGTCCAGGTGGTGCCCAAGAAAGGAGGGACTACGGTGGTAGTAAATGAGAAAAATGAATTACTCCCAACTAGAATAGTTACAGGATGGAGGATTTGTATTGACTACTGGAGACTGAACAAAGTGACCAGAAAAGACTATTTCCCACTGCCATTCATTGATCAAATGTTAGATGTAATTACGAGGAAATCGAGTACTTTACTTCGATGGATACTGTGATACAATCGTGATCACTCATAGCTCCAGAAGATCAAGAGTAGACCACCTTCATGTGCCCTTATGGCACATTCGCTTTCCAGAGAATGCCATAGATGATTTTTCAGTGATTGGATCTACATTTGATGACTGCCTCCATAATCTGACGTTGGTACTGAAGAGGTGCATGGAAACCAATTTAGTGTTAAATTGGGAAAAGTGTCACTTTATGGTGAGAGAAGGCATAGTATTGGGGCATCGCATATCCGGAAGAGGAATTGAGGTTGACCGAGCCAAGATTGAGATCATAGAGAAACTGCCTCCTCCCACATTAGTAAAGGGGGTACTGAGTTTTTGGGGCCACGTGTGTTTACACGACCATCCGGGAGATTTCAAAGTTTCCAAACCATTGTCTAATCTTTCAGATAAAGCTGAATTCAATAAGCCATGCCCGGATGCTTTGAGTTGCTGAAAAAAAGCTGACCTCGCCCTATAAGTAGTAGTCGCCTAGATCGGAACCTTCCATTCGAACTTACGTACATGTAAGTGACTTCAGAGTCGGGTAGTTTTGGGCCAGAGAAAAGAAAAAGTCTTCTATGCCATCTATTATGCCAGTCGAACGTTGAATGATGCACAACTCAATTATGCTACAACAGAGAAAAAATTGTTAGTTATTGTGTTTGCTTTTGACAAATTCAGACCTTATCTTATAGGGAATAAGGTTATTGTGTTCACAGATCATTCCGCAATCAAATACTTGAGGACTAAGAAAGACGCAAAACCTAGACTTATTCGTTGGGTGCTCCTATTGCTCGAATTTGATGTGGAAATTCGAGATAAGAAGGGTTCCGAAAACATGGTAGCCGATCATTTGTCAAGACCGAAACTCCGTAAACGCGCGTAAAACATCATTCGCATTGATGACACGTTCCCAAATGAACAAATACTATCTGTGTCACATGATGAAACATCCCCATGGTTTGCCGACATAGCCAATTATCTGTCTGTCAATATTACTCTACCCGACCTCACTTATCAACAAAAGAAGAGATTCTTTGCAGAAGTGAAACACTATTTATGGGAAGACCCAATCCTATTTAAATAGTGAGCCGATCAGATTATTCGAAGGTGTGAGTGAAAGTGAAGTGGGTGAGATACTAACGCATTTCCACTCTTTAGAGTGTGGAGGTCATTTTAATAGACAGAGAACAACTAATTTCAAGGTACGCGAATCGTGCTTTTACTGGGCCTTCTATATTCAAAGATGCACACTTATTTGCAAAGTCCTATGATCGATATCAAAGGACCGGGAACATTGGACGACGAAATGAAATGCCATTGACGAATATTTTAGAGGTAGAACTTTTTTATGTCTGGGGCATTGACTTTATGGGTCCGTTTCCATCGTCCTATGGGCACAAGTACATACTTTTGGCAGTAGATTATGTGTCCAAGTGGGTGGAAGCCATTCCAACCATTACTTGTGATGCCAAAGTAGTACTGCGCTTTATCAGGAGTAACATATTTTCAAGGTTCGGGACTCCTAGAGCGGTAATCAGCGATAAAGGCTCCCATTTCTATAACAAGTTGTTTGCATTGCTCCTGGCCAAATATGGGGTGAAACATCGGGTGACACTTGCATATCACCCCCAAAGCAATGGGCAAGCTAAGGTATCAAAAAGAGAGATCAAGAAAATCTTAGAAAAGACAGTTAATGTGACAAGAAAAGACTGGGCGAACAAAATTGATGATAGTTTATGGGCTTATCGCACAAAATTTTTTCTGCGACCGCGGTCTGTCCCCGTACCGAATTGTCTATGGTAAGGCCTACCACCTACCTGTAGAACTGGAGCACAAAGCATACTGGGCAACTAGAATGCTGAACTTGAATTTTGAAATGGCTGGGAAAAAGAGGATGCTTTAGTTGAATGAGCTGGATGAACTTCGATAGAACGCATATGACAGTTCAAGATTCTATAAGGAGAAGACCAAGGCCTAGCATGATAAACACCTAATGCATAATGAGCTGAAATTGGGACAACAAATATTGCTATTCAATTCACGGCTGAAATTGTTCCCAGGAAAACTCAGGTCAAGATGGTTTGGACCGTTTGTGATCACTCAAGTCTTTCCCTACGATAGTGTTGAGCTAATGCACCCTGCGAGAGGTCGATTCAAGGTGAATAGGCAGCGAGTGAAGATTTATCTGGGTGGGAAATTTGAGAAGCATAAGTCCACCACAAGTTTGAAGCCAACATAAGAAATGCTTGGGATCACAAAATTTTTGTTAGTAAGCAGTTGTCTATGGTTTGGAACCAGTTAGGCGGACACAGCTTGGTCGAGCTAACGACAATAAACAAAGCGCTACTTAGGAGGCAACCCAAGCCTTTAAATTATTTTGGTCATCAGTTTTGCTTGTTTTAAGTGTGCTAGATTTAATTTTTTGCTTGCTTTAATTTCATGCATTCAGGTTGCGTTTCGAGGTTCCGAGGCCGGGCGATGAGATATAGCATGACAAGCCTTATGCAAGCTTTGGGAGGAGTAGATCTGAATGCAAGGAGTTTTTCTATACTTAGAATATTATTATTATTATTATTTATTTATTTTTGTAAAAATTTCCTGGATGTTAGTCTCGGGAACGTAGTGTCTTTGGACTCAACGTCACGACATTGAAAATGTACCTCTCAGGCAAACCGCGACCTTGGATTCTAACGTCGCGACGTTGAAAACATACTTCTCTACAACGTCGCGACGTTGAATTCCAACGTCGCGACATTGAAAATAAACCCCTCTGTAACGTCGCGATGTTGGATTTCAACATCACGATGTTGAAAATACACCTCTCGAGAACGTCGCGATGTTGAAAATCAAGCTTCTTTGTAACGTCGCGACGTTGCCCTATTTTTAGACCAGAAACATTCATTTTCCCCCCCTCCGACATATCCAAAACCCTAGTGTGCTCTCACCGTCTCCCAGGTTTTCTAGCCAGATTCTGATCCCAACACTCCCAGCGCTCAGCTTAGGCATCATTATAACCCTCCATAGCCCTAGGCCCGTCCCACCTCCGAAACATCTAGTGTTCACTGACATTTGGAGACCCTTCCTACGGTCTCCTCTTTGGCTCTGTTCAGGTCTTAGTTCTGCTACACTCCCCTCTTTCTAGGTGGTTTGTGTCTTAGAAGGTCTTCTAGGGTTGGTTAGGGGTTCTACACCTGTTTTTCGTGTGCCAAGCTCCCTACCCCACTTTGTGCCCACTACGTGTTTGTTAGTTGGCCTGAGTGGGTTTTAGGTGCTTCCTGTGTTCTTTTTGCTCGAGTGCAATCCCACTAAGGGTGTGGTAGCCTACTAGAGTCTTTTTGTCTTTTCGTTCACCCCACCGCGATCCCGAACCCGTGCCTAATGTCGAGCAAAAATAAAAAAATAAGCTCGAAGGGTAGCCAGGCCAGTGAAGAACCCTCTCAGGCCTACGATCACAGTAAATTTGTCAATGAGAGCACGACCGAGAAGTTCAGCCTCATCTCTACCAATCGCTCCTTCATTAAGTAGAAGGGATTTCAACATCCCGACGATTTTTTTTGGAAAACCATTACGAGAAAGGGTTGGGGTGCATTGTGCCAACCCCCGCGACCGGCTGCCATAATGGTTGTGCTGGAATTCTATGCCAACCTAGCGGCCCATTTGATCAAGAAGGTCCGTGTCTGAGGGGTGTTGGTAGACTTCAGTGCGAAGTCTATCAACCGCTATTACAACCTTGATCCGGTTAACTCTTAGGCCTTTGATTGGCTTCACTAACACCCTAACTATCCGGAAGTCCTTTGGTTGCTCACAAATGGGCAGGGAGAGTGGAAATTAAACAACGAGGGCCATGTCGTGCACTTCAAGGCCAAACACTTGGCCTATATACTTAAGGTGTGGCACCATTTTATCACCTCCCGTCTCATTCCAACGATAAACTTTTGCGAGGTGATGGCGAAACGAGCATTGCTTAATTTCGCCATCATTCAGGACATCCCGTTTAATGTCGATTAGGTTATAGAGGACGCCATCCTTTATAATCGGGATGCTAAGATGAACCCCGGGCACCCCTTTCTCATCTATGGCCTATGCAAGAACGCAGGGGTGCCGTTAGAGGATAACGAGGCTTGGATCCATCCCATCAAGGCCATCGTAGTGAAAAAAGATAAGCCAGATGTTCCTCGATCCGACGCGGTTTATGACTCGAGTCATGAACCTTCAGATGAGGAGGAGGAGTTGACGGCATAAAGACCTTGTTTGGCATGCGTGAGGAGACCTCGGGTAAGGCAGACCCCCTATCCACCCCACCCATCCACCCCCTCCTCCACCTCCCGCTGAGCCGGCTGTCACCAGCCCTTCGCCTACCCTTGAGGACCAGGTTCAAGACTCACTACCCGGCTTGATGTGTTATGGGATGAGAACCAAGAGCATAGGGTCACCATGAGCCAAGATATGGATGACTAGCTGGCCGACACGCGCACAAGATCTCAAGAACCAAAGAAGTCATCCAAAGAAGAGCTCGGCACCGCTGTCTTTACATGCGCCACCACCACCACCGCAGTGATCCCCGGGATCAATAGGGGAGTTCCTTTCTTTCTTTCTTTCTCTCCTTGCCAATGAGGACATTGTCCGTTTTTTTTTTTTGTGTGGTGGAGCCGGTGGTCGAGCGTCAAGACTATTTACTTTCATGTTTAGCTATGTTTATGTTTATGTTTATGTTCGCTGTTTAGATATGTTTATGTTTAGGTTATGTTTGTGTTTAGATATGTTTAGGTTATGTTTATGTTCGTACGTTCACGATTTTCGTCTAGGTTTGTGTGTTAGGATGTCTTAGTTTAATTTCTTGTTCTAGGATTCTGTGCTGGGCAGTATAAAAGGCATGATGCCATGATTGCCAATCAAGGATCTTTTTTACCTCTCCAAAATTTTCGAAAACACACAATGCAAGTAACAAGAAAGGATCCTGAGGCTGTTAGATGCTCGAGAATTACATTATTGGATAGGTAGGAATGACATAGTGAACATTTTCCTTCTTCATGTCATTCAATAAGGCATAAAATATCTCTTCATCAGAAGGTTGTTGGATTTGTTCTTGATAATTGTAACTTAAGCCTCCTTGATTTTGAAATTTTTGACTTCCATAGGAGAAATCCTCATATGTACTCTAACCCGAATGATAGTAGCTCGGCATAATGTTGTGGGGTTGAAAGTAAGGAACATTGTAGTTGAGATAATGAGGCGCTCTTTGAGTTTGTTGGTCAATGAGGTTTGAGAGAGAGTCAATCTTTTTCTCAAGTGCGGATAGGCGCTCATCTATCGTTTCATTATTCATTTATGTTAAGCACCTAAAAGAAAAATAAAAAATAAAAGAAAAAATGAAGTATACAAAATACAAATTAGAAACAAAATAAAATAGGAAAATAAATTTTTTTTTTCAAATTATAAAATTTCTCTTTTGCCAAAATATCAATCCAAACCAAACTATACCTTACATGGCAACGACACCAAAAAGTTGTTAAGTTGCTGGCATATCGCCAAAGACTTGTTAGGTCCCCAGCAAAAGTGCTAAAAACATGTTACTATGCCCGGAAGCACACGGGTCGTGCAAGCAATATAGTGGACTAAAAAGTTCATATATCGATCTCATAGGGAAGGTGTGGTTTTAATGCAAATTTAGTATACGAGCTACTAAAGTCGTTCACTATTTGAGCAACTCAATGATTTAGGAGTGATTTTGTAAAAACAATAAAAACAAAAACAGAATGCTTTGTGAAAACTGGAGCAATTGAGTAAAACCAGGAGAAAAGGACTTAGAGAGGAATTAGGGTTAGTTATCTTCATTGATGTCTAAGGATTCATCTAGATAAGGCCCAGGTTGAATGAATTATGGCTTGAATCGGTCCGAGGCTATAGTACAAGGATCCCACTTTCGTGTTCCTCGTATTTTCTCGCACTATCCACCTATTCACAATTACGTTCTTTTAGGTCGATAGGGCGATACTTTTCAAAGGTAGTTTTACCTCGGGAGCTCTATTGGCCATAGTTACATCCTTGCATTAGAGCTACCCGGACTAAGCTTGAATTGGTCATAGTTACGTCCTTGCAATCCCCACTTAATACATTTGGTGTCCCCTCCTAGTGAAATTCGCTTAGTACTAAACCTTTCTAATTCCCTAAGCCTCTTTAACTAAGTTAATTCGAATCTTGATTAATTGATTCACGCCAGAGCCAGATTTTAGGGCTTAATCCAAGCATCAACAAGGATACCCTAGCAAAAGGATCGAAGATTTGATTCTCATCATGTATCAATTAACCAAAACCTTAGTATTCCAAGTATTAACTCCAAATACAACAAATCAAGCATAAAACATCAAACCAAACTAAATATTAGAGGAATCAAACACCAAATCTGAAAACCAACCCTATGAAATGCTTAGCCTAAAATTTTAGCCATCAAAACCCACAAATTCATGTTGTCAACAAACATAAAACTACAGAAATTGAAGAAGGAGAAGATATAGAAATAAAAAACAGAGTTTAAGCTTTAAATGACTTCAATCCCTAGATCCAAGCTGAAATCCACACTCCACGAGGTCGTGCTTCCCAACAATAATCAATTACAAGCCAAGTTGTTCACAAATAAACCTTCATCTAAGAAATCTATAGAAAACCTAATCTAAAATTGGAACAAAGATTGAAGAGGGAAAACCCTAGGAGAGAGCCTCCCTCTCTCAAAGTTCAAACCCCAAAAAATGAGTAAAAAAGATCCTTAAATACGCCTTGAAAAATGGGCCAAAATAGGCTTAAAAATAGAAATAATATGGGATAAAACATCGCCTGGTTGCGACCATAACTGCCTTGTGGTCACGACCACACAAAAAGTTGTAAACCAGCTATTGCAGGAATAGGGGTTGTGGTCGCGACCACACCGAGAGCTGGCTGAAAACAAATTCTATGGTCGCGGACTAATAACGAGAGTCGGGTCGCGCAGCTACCGATTCTTGCCTCGCGGGTTGCGACTCAGCGCTCGCGGGTTACACCATAGCTTCTTCCTTGCACAGATTTTTCATTTCTTGCCCAAATTGCTTGCTTTTCATCTCGTTTTCTTCGTTTTTACAAAATACACAAATATAGGGGGTTAGACATGAAAATGAGTAAGAATGGTTCTTAGTTAGCATCAAAATCATGAATTATACTATATTTTGCACTAATAAAAGCTAACCTAAAGCACACCTAACAGGGCTTTTAGAATTCATCCACATGAAAAGCATAAGTCATCAAAGAGGAAGCCTACTTGGGTTGTAGTAGGAGTAAGTAATTCATATAATTTTTAGTTTCATTTCTTAATTAGTAATCTAGTACAATATGACTTGCAAATAACTACAAAATATGTATGTATAATGATTTATTTTTATGCATATAGTGTCCAAGCACAAACTGCATGCTGGTTGAATGTGGATACTATGTGATGAGATATATGAGAGATATCATTACTGATCAAGGATGTCTTACATTAAAGGTATATGATGATTTATTGATTTTCAATACATAAATTTTTTTCTTATTTTTCAATATAATTGATGAAAATGTTAATTTACTCTTTAATAGTTTCATAGGAAAAAATTACAACAAAGATGAGTTGAATGAAGTACGACCTGAATGGGTGATACTAGTCACTCAAGTCATACTTTCTTCTATTTGATAAGCTTTAAGGATACCTTTTTTGCATGAAAGCATGAACATATTTTGGTATATCAAGCAATCACTTATGATGAGGTTCATATTTTGTCTTTCTCTTTCTAACCAAACTGTGACTGAAAGTAAATTGTTTGATATAATCACTTTAAAAATTCATAGTTTTTCTTCCACTATCATGATATTTTTCTAATTTTCCAATAATTGAACTAAGTTATTAATTGCATGCATGACTTATAGGTATCTAAAGTGAAACTTTTTTTTGTTGAAGTTAGACGATCTTCCAACTTTGCAACAGTTTATGAACTATTGTGATACTAAAAGTATTTTCCATAAAGATATCAATTTCATTATTTTTTTTTTCATTCCTATTAAATATTTAAAAAGGTGATTTGTAGTTGGAACTTTACATTTTATATATCTTTCCTTCCCTTCTTCTTCTCTTTCCCTCTTCCTCCCTTCCTTTCGTCGTCATTTTTTCTTTCTTGTTTTTGTTTTCAACTACAATTTTTTTTTTTTTTTTGATGAGTGAGGAAAACATGAAGATTTCTATTTTTGGCCTCAATGTATTATGATAACATTGTAAGTTACACTCACACTCTAGAAAACATTTTTCTACAACTCGTAATTAATTATAGTTAATCTCTCTTTAATGTAGGTTGTATTGGAATTAACTTTGTACTTTATCAAGCTACCATGAAGCAATTTGTTAGAGATCAAGGAACCATTGGTTGGATGTAAAAAAAAATGAATAGCGTTAAGGTAGTGAATGTTAAAGTTACTCTTTTTTTTTTTTTTTTTAATCTTTGTTTTTTTTTAAGACATGGTCTTGGTTGAGAAATACAAGTTTATTATTTGTGAATAGAAACTAAAATTTTGGCATGTATTGGAACATCTTTGTTTTCTCATGTGGATGCATTATAATCACATGTGAAAATTTATATGAAAAAATTAATAACCATGATGAAATTAAATTGTTATCTTCTTTGACACTTTTACAAAATGTCATTATAATAAAATAATGAAAGATTGCTAAACGATGCTACTTATGGAAAGTGTCATGCTTCTTGAGAGCAGACACAGCAACGGGGAGTTGGTTTCATCTTCACGACGCACATCTTGTTGCAGCAAAACAACTCTGAAACTGTAAAAGACTAGAGTTTTAGAATATGCCTTTTTTTTTTGTTCCCTTCTTTCCCTTTCCCCCTTTTTTCATGCATCCCTTATGGGAATAGATTGATATTTTTTGTGTTTGTATCATTCCAATTTTTTTCTTTTTTTCTTTTTAAGATAATTTGATTCCAATTTTATATGCTACATAATGGGAGAAAGATTGGTGCGCTCATTCAGCTTATTTGCTTTATTTTGCTGAGTAATTTAGATTTTTTTAAGTACTTCCTCTAATTTGTTTCTTAGAAAGAAGGAACTGAAAAAGCTTGTTGGGAGTACAGGAATGAGGGCAAAGCACACAAGTCATTCAAGCTGCCGGTGTTTTATCTGTGACATTCATGTGATTCTGAGAAATCAATTTGAACATAAAAATAGTAACTTTATAATAAAAAAATCAATATATATATATATATATATATATATATCAATCATCTTTCACATAAAAGTTAACAAATTTTAACTCAAATTGATGAAGCCTCTATTGATATCAAATCTGATGTTAGATTGCTGCTAAAATTAACTTCTCAAACTTTAGCTATATTTTCTAAATCGATTAGTTATTGAGGTCAACTGAATGTTTACAATCATAGTTAACATCCACACAAGACCACAACAAGAAGAGATTAAAATTAAAATGAAAAAAAATTTCTCTCTAATAACAATAAAAATAATGGAGTACCTTTCTTGTACTTTTTTTATGACAGCTAAATACTTTAGTTATAATGTAATAAACTGTTCCTGCTAGAACCACTTCTGCCTTTTGATAAGATTGAAGGTCAGACACATATTAGGCATGATGGACACCTTTCTTATACTTTCACCATCTCTTTTATTCTTTTCCATTATTATAGGTTGTGTTTCGTTCTTGGAAAATATTAGGAAAATAAAATTGAGAAGAAAAATAGAAGGAAAGAAAAGGTGAAAAAGAAAGATAAATTTTTCCTTGGTTTAGTTAATGATAAGTTTAAGGAAGGAAAATATTAATTAATAATTTTATATATTTTATAAATTTTATGAGTGTTAAAAAATTATTTTTAAGAATAGTTTCTATAAAAATAAATACAGAATTGTGTTTTTGGTTATGAATATGTTCTAGTTGAATAAAAAAATTTAGGTTGTTAGATCAAATAATGCATGGACTCTTAAAATAGATTGCTCTTCTTCTTGACTCTTGTTTTCTTCACTTTTATAAGAAAAGTAATAGAAAATAAAATATAATTCTCTTTAATATTAATTTTTTTCTTAGTACTTTTAGGAACTATGTTGAAATATGTCTCAAATTCCTAATTTGAATTAATTCATTTGTGGAAGAATATTTTATAGGGATTCTCTTAGGTTATTATATTATTGTAATATTAGGTTTCTTATAAAAGGTAAGCGTGCAAAATTGTTAAGAATTATCAGCAGTAAAGCTCTGATCATGAGGGGAAAATATGAGAGATAGATGGACTTGTAAAGACTATACGGGTATGTAGAGATGTGAGAAAGAACAAGGATACCTAGTG
Source organism: Tetrastigma voinierianum (assembly GCA_016808115.1). NCBI lineage: Eukaryota > Viridiplantae > Streptophyta > Magnoliopsida > Vitales > Vitaceae > Tetrastigma > Tetrastigma voinierianum. The sequence continues at coordinate 54,236 of JAEQBH010002848.1, read as the reverse complement.
GAGCAAGGGATTTCATGGTCAGTAGATGATAATGAACTCAAACATGGGAATGTTTCTGGGGAACTCAATTGTATATCGTTTACCTCTATAATATTTTATATCGCATGCTGAAAGATTTCTCTCATCTGTGGATGTAGGCATGGTTGGCCGATTCACGTTAAAACCTCGTGCATCTTTGTGTGAGTTATTCTTTATCTTTCTGTTCTTGAATTCATATCATCTACATCAAAGCTTCTGTTGGCACAACAATTGATATTAGAGCCAAGGTTCAGACTTGGGCATGTAGGTGAAATCCTTAGATGTCCAACATAGGTGGTGAGCTCTAATTAGTTGCCAAAAAATCCATGGTAATGCTTTATCGAATGAGTAGTGTGCTAAGGATCTTCATGTATGCGTTGCTGCTCCATGATGAAGAGGAGTTGTCCTAGATAAGAGCAAGCTCTTGAGGCAAGTGGTGTTTCATGTAAGGCGTGTGGTAGAATGCAATAAAAGCCAAGGAAAATCCTAGGATGCAGAGAGTGGATGGATGGATGATCGTTTGAGAGGATGTTCAGTGATACTTGTTCAAGAGGAGGATTGTTAGAGCTTTAGATTGAAGATCTCTAGAAGAACAAAATATTTTTCAAGCACACAAGATAAAGACAAAAAGGAATATTAGTTCAAGGTGGAGTCAATGATGGAATTTGATTCAAGGTGGAGATTGTTGGAATATGTCTCAAATTCCTAATTAGTATCAATTTCTATTTGTAACGAATGGTTTATAGGATAATTCTTACGCTATTATATTATTGTAATATTAGGTTTCCTTATAAAATACGGAAAGTTATTAGGAATATCAATATAAATATTCTGGATCATGAGGGTAAAAAGTTAAGAGAGAGAGAGATGGACTTGTAAAGACTATACAAGGTATGTAGAGAGGGGTGAAGAAGAGGATACCCGAAGGGAGCAAGGGATTTGTGAGTCTATGTATGGATATAATGAATGGGGAACCATAGATGTTTGAGGAACTCCAATTATATGTCAGTTTCACTGTATCTTATATCAGATAGTGAGCATTCTCTCATCCATGGATGTAGGCATGGTTGGCTGATTCACATTAAAACCTCGTCCATCTTTGTGTGAGTTATTCTTTATCTTTTTATTCTTGAATTCATATCATCTACATACAAGCTTTCACTGGCACAACAATTGGTATTAGAGCCAAGGTTTAGACTTGGCCATGTAGGTGAAATCCTCAGATGTCAAACATAGGTGGTGAGCTCTAATTAGTTGCCAACAAATCCATGGTTATGTTTTATCGAATGAGCGGTGGGCTCAGGATCTTCATGTATGTTAGTTACCCATGATGAAATGAGTTGTCCTAGATAAGAGCAAGCTCGAGGCAAGTGGTGTTTCACGTGAAGGCTGTGGTAGAATGCAATAAAAGCTAAGGGAAAATCCTATATGCAGAGTGGATGGATGAATGATCGTTTGAGAGGATGTTCAGTGATACTTGTTCGAGAGGAGGATTGTTAGAGCTTTAGATTGAAAATCTCTAGAAGAACAAAATATTTTTTCAAGCACACAAGATAAAGACAAAAAGGAATTTCAGTTCAAGGTGGAGCCAATGATGGAATTTGATCAAAGATGGAGATTGTTGGAATATGTCTCAAATTACTAATTAGTATTAATTCCTATTTGTAAAGAATAGTTTATAAGATAATTCTTAGGTTATTATATTATTGTAATATTAAGCCTTTATAAAATAAGGAAAGTCAAGAATATCAATATAAATATTCCTTGGATTATGAGGAAAGTTATGAGAGAGAGATGAACCTGTGACGCCCGAACCTCGGGGTCCGGCTACCACCGTCAACTCAGGAAACCTGTAGGTCTCATATTATGAGACCCATACGTGAGTAAAATGAGAATGCTGACCATAAGACCATACTCACCAAAATGTATATTTTAGAAAAAAAGGAGTTAATTTACAATTTGTTTTGATTTCAAATTATCCAAAACTAGGTCTTTACCCGCATTTTTACAAAATATACATAACAAGGCCATATATGGCCATTTCTTCATCTCTAAGACTCCTCGATGCATCCCATCCTGTGTGAACTTTCAAGATCAAATAATTTTTCTCATGGTGAGCAATGCCCGCAGTGGAATTCATCTCACATGGGTTACTCCCCACCTATGCTTCATGCAATGACACACTAAACATCCAAGTAAAACATACAAGTCCCTACCGGTCAAGTTCACATGTTATGAAATGAGAATGTGATGACACCCATCCCCACATCTCGAGCCCCTCACCGACTCCCCACGCATGTCTTAAGCAAAGTGTGAGAAAACACTGCTTTCAAACAAAAGGGTTTTGTTTTTGAAAACATAATACCACTCTCCGATAAAATTCTACTGACAACCCTCCGAGGTGAATTGCGGATAATCAAACGCCATGCGGGTCATCCTCCCAGATGAACTGTTGGACAACTTCAAGACAATTCTTCGGCAATCTTCCATCAAATTCATTTGACAACCATGTTTTATGTCTCGTGCATATGAAATGAAGAGCACTGGTTTCACTATAATTCATGTTAACATATTTAGCATGCATATATTAACATAATTCACAAGCAACACGTTATTCATTCATAGCACACCTAAAATTACCAGACAAGCAATAAACAAACCGACAATCCATCTTGGAACTGCCCAAAGCATCATACAACTAGCACACAACTAGCACACAACAACACACAAGGTCACATGAACAGTCCAACCCACGGTCTCGGGCTGTCCACGACCACCTAGGGATTTTCACCTCGGGCCCCAATCTGGATCAAAACACGCCATTCAGCCTCGTATCCCTATCCATCAAGATGGCTCTTAGCTAAGGAATAAAACAAGTAGGAGAAAACCCCAACCTCCCGTGAAATAAACTCCACAATATCTAAAATCTACACGTAGCTCAGCAGCTGGGGACCAACTTTGCCTCTTGTCTCGCCGAAAGCCGTCGGTCCGATCGCCGGGAAATCTAGAGAGAAGTGAGAGTTTCTCTCACTAGAATTTCTCCTTCCTTCTTCTCTTTCTATTTTCACTCTCTTCCCTCCCCCCCAATCCAATCGGTTGGGTCAAGATGGGGTCAAGAGGACTTGTCCTCTCATGCCACATGTCCATTCCTCATTGGTTCCTTGGATTACACCTTATCCACTTAACCATCTAACATAGATTTCCACCCAATCACATGTTGTCGTGTGTCTCTCATGGGTCCCACTTGAGCTCATGTTTGATTCATTCTGCACATGACACGTGGCACCTCTTGAGCAACTCAAAATGTGCCAAGTGTCCAGCACCCCTCTCGGTGCCTCAAAAAACGTGAAATTTTGACTATCTCGAAATTCGACGAAATTCGTCGTGGTAGCTAGATTTTGTGAGACGATTCGAATGGTGAAATCCGTTTCGTCATCTAAGATCTAGAAAAACTTCGGATTTTGACCGAAATTCTCATTTTAACATTTTTCAGAAAATTTTGAATTTTCTCGGGTTTTACAAAACTTGTAAAGGCCATAAGGATATGTAGAGATGTGAGGAAGAATGGGAATACTCGGTGGAGAGAGGGATTTTCGGTTCAGGGTATAAATACAATGAATGGGGAAACATGAGATGTTTTGAGAACCTAATTACATGTTGTCTTTCACTAATGTAATATTTTTTATCGTGATAGTGGAAAATATCTCATCCGGGATGGGGCATGGTTGGTCGAACAACGTTAAAAACTCATGCATCTTTATTCCTCATCTTTTTGTTCTTAAATTATTGTCATTTACAGCAAAGCTTTTGCTGGCACATCAACCATTTATAAATTTTAGAAGTAAAATTACTTATTACAACTGGTTTGAATCAGGCAAGGATATGCTTACATAATTTAGAAGTATAAACAAATTAAAAATAGAAACTTCGAAGTATTCACCTATTATCATCAAGAAATTTCCAGCAAGGAGGCTAGCTAGCAAGTTGAAATTTAAAACTTATATATTCGTAGCACACGTAATTATATCATTGAAGAAGACATATTTTCACACAAAAAGGCCATCATCTCATTCAAAAGTTAATGAGAAGGGAAGTTCTCAATATTGTTATGGGCCCATGTAACTACATTTTTCAAAATACCATAGCCTCTCACGTCACCCTGATGGCATCTTGTGTAGATCCAGTCAATAATATTATTGATCAATTTCCTTCATAAAAGCTCTGATCCACTCTAATTCTTTTTTAATCTATACCTGAAACCTCTCTGGTACTCTTCATAGGTTTTGTAGTACAGAATCATTCAGCTGCTGATGAAGATGAGTTCAACGGAATGTGCTTCTCAGTCTCATTTCATCTTGTTTCCAATGACCTTCTTCTTCTTCTTCTTCTTGCTGGTATTTGTGCGGACCAATGAAATTAGAATGCAACTTTAGACCCATCTGAAGGTACCTCCCCATCCATGCATATGTATCATCTGTTTCTCTTTTTTTTTTTTATGTATCATGCATATGATGTTTATTTCTATTTTCATGGTATAATCAAAATCGATGTTAATTATTACAAGTTTCTCCATAAGATAGATTCATCTATAGGAAGAAAAGCCTTTCCTCTGTAATTTGTTATCAATTTTTAGTCTTATGAAAACTCAAACCGACTCTTTTCTATGTCCGGCTAACCTTAAACTACACTCGAGCGAAGGTTCATTGATTAATTTAGCTACTTTTCATTAAAATTTAACTTTTGCACATCGAAGATTACTGCTTTCTGCAGAGTAGTTAATACAAAACAGATATGATGAGACCGTATTGTCTAAAATCACCAGTATCTATGTAGCGACGTAGAAAAAAGATCATGATTTGATAATATGATCATATTGCTAAACGAATGCCAATCCCATCATAATTTTATATTCATCTTTAATTTTATTACTATTTACTTTAGATGAGACACACACATGATTAAATAATATATCTGACTCGGCCAGCATATTAAGTAAGGTAATGCGGGCCGCCTATAAAGATGGTGATGGTGACTGCACTTCAAAATATTTGGCTTTGATTTGATCAACTCAAGGTCGGTATAGTGATATTTCTTTAATCGCTTTATCGTTTACTTTCTTCACTAAATACACCTGTACATTGACGTACAGAAAAATATATGATGTTGAATCAGAAAATATCGTATTTTCTAATTGCATTTTGATCAAGTAAATCAAACTCCCAGCATATAAATTCCATTTTAACGTTGCTAACATTTGTATATCACTGGCTCTCACTACAACAAAGCACGCATCTGAATAATTATTCTAAATGGAACAACATGTGATAGAAGGGTTAAATAAGTTGATATAAATATGAAGAAAAATAATTTTTATATATGTATTTGATTTTACAATGAAAAATATTAAAAAAAAATATATAGTTAAAAATTTACATGTATATTTTAATTATATAAATTTCAAATGAAATAGAAAAATAAATAAAATAATATATAAGAATAAATTATAAACTTTAAATATTTATATATTTTATCATTCATCTCTTTCCATCTATTGGGGTAGTTGATCGTGCCTAACTCAAGGTCTACTGAAAGTTCATAACTTTCAATATCAACATTATCATCAAAATTTTCTGTTAGAGAGAACAGTAATCTACATGCCTTTTGGAATCATGCTGAAAGTCCATAACTTTCAACATCACCAAAATCACCAAATTTTTCTTGTTAGAGAGAACAGTAATTTAAGATGCCTTTTGATAATGAATTTCATTATCAAAATAATTGAGTTCTTAGCATGATTCAAAAGGCATCTTAAATTACTGTTCTCTCTAACAAGAAAAATTTGATTATTTATATATTTTATTTCATTCATCTCTTTTCCATCTATTAGTACATCGTGCCTATCCTATGTCTCATTCGAAAAAGTTCTAAACTCTAATTATCACCAAAATCATCAAATTTTTCTTGTTAGAGTGAACAGTAATTTAAGATGCTTTTTGAATCATGCTAAGAACTCAATTATTTTGATAATGAAATTCATCATTAGTCAACAAAGACAAATCAACCTATTATTCTTAAAGATTTTCATGAAAAACAATTTTCAACATTAACATTATGAAACTTTTGTATACTTTGACTTTTTCTAAATGCCGTTCACATTCTAATCCACATTTTAGATATGAAATCGAAATTTAATTCAAAATTATTAGGACTAAATAGTTTTCTTCTTTTTTTACTATATAAAAATCTACTTCCCACATTGCTTCCCATTAGTTCTGAAAATAAAATATTTCTAATTTTTTTTCCTTAAAAAGTCTCAATATGTTTCATTTACGGTTAAAATCTGTTTAAACTCAAACAGAAAAAGAATATTTAAACAAAATTATACTCAAGATATCTTGACAAAAATAATGAGAATGTTTCTTGTGAATGGCAGCTTAGCATTGGAACTCAATATTCCAACAATGGGAAACACAGTCGGCGGCATTGTGGAACATCAGTGGGGAGCCATGCACTGGATCAGCTATGCGGGACTGGATTTGAGGATCCAGATAACAACCCTGCTATCACTTCAGACTGTACTCATAATAGCCCTTACCACCTGCCATATTACTCAACTGTGAGTGTTACTTATCAAGAATCATATACTTCTACCTATCTGTTTGTTGCATAGTTATAGCTCTTATAATTATGCGTTCATTATTTCAGGAGAGTGTATGCTTTGAAATAAGAGAGAGAATTCCCAGAGGGAACTCACTGCTCTTACTTATCTCACCTTTTTGTGAGAATTAGTTTCAGACTGTCCATGCTATTTTGTTCTTGGATCTGAACTCAATGTGTTGAATTTTAACCCTTTCTAGAAAAAATAAAATAAAATTGCAGGAAGATTGATCAAAATTACTTCACAGGTCCTTTGCCTTCGTTTATCGGGAATTTATCCAAATTGCAATTATTGTGAGTGTTCATACAATTATACTTAATTATCAGTTGTTTTACAGCTTCCATTTGTACTCAACAAGAAATATGGAAGGTTCAATAACTCACAATGCTAGGGAAATATATTAAAACATTAATTTTAATGTTAATGGAAGATGAGGCTTGCTTTTAAGATATCATGAATTTGATGATGATGGTGATGCAAAACAATAAACAGCAACTTGAAAGCTGACACAAATGACCAAGACTTCCAATGAACTTTAAATAATGGCATCTTCTGATATTTTTTATTTTTCTCTTATATATGTCTGATTGGTTTTATATGAATAGATCACTTGCTCACAATGCACTCTCTGGGACCATTCCTATGGAGCTTGGAAATCTTAAAGAGCTAACAATGTTGTGTCTTGAAACACTTTGATTTTTTTTTTCAAATGAAATATCACTTGCTCACTTTTGCATCAACTTTTTTTTTCTTCTACTTCAATGCAGGTCCTTGAGTTCAAATAATTTTTCTGGCACTCTTCCTACAGAACTTGGAAATCTGGTTAACCTTCGAGAACTGTAAGTTTCATCTTTTATTCTTGTGTGAGCATTTAAACATGAAAACATTTTAAGTTTTGAGTTGTGAATTCAACAGTTACATTAACAGCCTTGGAGTAGGTGGCGAGATTCCCTCAACATTTGCTAATCTCAAGAACATGCAAGTCATGTAAGATATGTCACCGATTGGTCATGGCATCTTTTTAGCTTCGTCCCTGCTTTATCCATGATGTAATCCTTCCCAGCTAAATTGGTATGATCACCTCTTTGGCTTTCAGGCGGGCATCAGACTGTCCATTCAGTGGAAAGATACCAGACTTCATTGGAAACTGGACCAAGCTTACATCTTTGTAAGCTGTTTAAACTTTAAACTTTTCTGTTTTCCCTTTAACATTGAGCCATCAAGATTTCCACATAGTGGACAAATGGTTTTTTTTTATGACTTTAAATCTCTAAAATGGTTTTGTAGGAGGTTTCAAGGTAACTCTTTTGAAGGTCCAATACCTTCCAGTTTTTCTAAATTGACCTCATTGAGCTCTCTGTGAGTTTGTGATCCTTTAATAATTCAGAGTTTTTATTTGCTTCTTTCCTTGTAATATATCAAAAGATAAACCAATCTTTTTTTTTTTTCATTATTACATCAAAGATTTTTATCTATAAAACAGGGTTTTCAATATATCTGTGCATATGAATAAGCGATTTATTCAATGTCAGCTCATCTCTTGATTTCATTAAGGATTTGAAGAACTTAACTGGACTTGTAAGATAATCCGCCATTTTATCTCTAAATATTGTTTTTCTGAATTTCGCCCATTAATTGACTTAAACTAACTTCTTCTTTTTTTTTTTCCTCAAGAGTTCTGAGGAATGCATTGATCACCGGAAGAGCTCCCATCTTACATAAGCGAATTCCAGAGTTTGCAAAGATTGTTAAGTTCTAATGCACATATAACCTTCCAACATCTACATAATCACCAAATTTTCTTTTCTTTTATCTCTCTCATTTTTCTTTTCTACTTTTCTAGGGATTTGAGTTTCAACAACTTAACAGGTGGAATCCCCAATGCTTTGTTTGAGTTGGGCTCTCTCGCTAACTTGTAAGAATCAAATATCTTTTCTTGAGATATTGGTTATATATACACTTCAAGTTGCATTTTATTTTCTCCCTGCCCTTCTTTCAATGATCAGGGTTTCTTGGAAACAATAGCTTGTCTGGAACTCTTCCAACCCAAAAAAGTGAACAACTTGAGAATATGTGAGTCTTTATTTTTGTATTGTGTTTTTTTCAATGCTAGTTTAATGTGTAAGAGTTTTGCAGTCATCGACACTCTCTGTTTATGAAATATAAGATGCATTTATATGTCCTATGTATCCATTAACATGTATGTGTCTTTCATCACTAAAGCACGTAAAGGATAATTGCAGGATGTGTTCTATAACAATTCATAAATCACTATTATAAATAAACTGGTGCAATGGACTTGCACCTGACAAAGTCATGAACTTGCTTGCATCAACATATCACTTAAATCAGATTTTTAATGAAAGTAATATTGTCCCGTCTTTTAAATTTGATTTTGACACTAATTTTATATATCTTTGATGCAGAGATTTGTCTTACAATGAACTTTCAGGAAGTTTTCTTTCTTCATGGTAACTTCCGGTTTGTACTGTAAGTCTTAAGATCATGATGTGTTGTTTCCCTTTTATCTTAATTTTCAAGGTTTAACGCACTGGTCTGAAGCTCTGACACTCTCAGTCATAGCTGCTCATATAGATCATTATCGCTTAAATTTTTTATTTAATCAACATAAATAAGATAAAAAAAAATTTGGATAAGAAAATTGTTGGAAAAATGGATGGATACAATGGAGAAGAGAAACACACTCAAATACTTTATACAATGAATCATTTAAATTACAAAAACATCACAATCTCTTGAAAATAGAAATAAGAAGAAGAATACAAGAAACCTGCTAAATTCTAGAAACTTTGTCCAAAGATTCCTATTTCTTCCTCTCAAGAAATCTTTAGGAATTTAAATGGAAATAGCCTTGGATTGATAAAGCTTTGTCCACTTTTCTGCATAAGATTTTAAAAAGAAAAAAAGTCACACTTATAGAACATTTATATGTTTAATTCATACATTAAACATATATTTAATCTCAAATGTTACAAACCTATGATCTTCCTCAACAATATAAGTTTTGAAATAACCTAATACCTTTTTTGAGAGAATGTAACAACCTAATACTTATTCATGTGTAATGAACACATTAAATATGATTTACTTCCTGAAATGTTATAAACTTATTATCTTCCTCAACCTAATAAGTTTTGTAACATTTCAAATCTTTATTCATATGTTTATTCCAATGAGTTAGTTTTTCATCTAGTTGCATCTAATAAAATATTTATTTCATTGGGGTCTCTCAATTCTCACGATTGCAACTCATGCAAATGCAACAAAAATCACAAATTACCTTTTACATTCCACACTCTGCTTCACGTGCCTTTAGATTATATTTTTTTTCCAATGTTTGGACTTCCCCTATTCCTTATAATGATGGTTTTCAGTATTTTGTTATTTTTGTTGATCACTTTACTCGCTATATATGGTTTTACCCACTTAAACGTAAGTTTGATGTTCACAATACTTTTATTCACTTTAAGCAAATTGTTGAAAAAGAATTTATATGTTTAATTATACAACTTTAAGTGATAATGGGGGCGAATTTCTTGCATTGTGTCCCTTCCTTTCTCAACATGGTATTTCTCACCATACCATACCTCCTCATACACTAAAACATAATGGTTTCTAAATGTCGCCATCGCCATATTATTGAATCTCTGTTAGGGTTGGAGCATGAGCTACATTATGCTTACACAACGGTAAAAATCATGTCGATCCTTCCATGGATCTCTCGACCATCAAAATTAACCAACAAGTATAGAAGAGGAGAAAGTGTGGCACTTTTTAAGTTTCAAACCCGAATAAGTGTATACGGTTTCTTCGTGTAGATTAGCCCCAATGGTGTAGGATTCAACAAGACCAAACGACCGCAAGTCTGTCTCTAATGGTGATCCACATGAAGTTGGTGAAGAAAAACCTAAAGCGGAAATAACGAGCTTGACTCCTTGGTGCTAGCGAAGATCAAAATCCGAGAGGGAAGCTGAGAGAAACGTTTTCTCTCTTCTTTGATCCCTGAATGACAATTGAATGTATTAGGGTTCAGATTTGAGGCTTTTATATAAGCCTGCAAAAGGAGAAAAGGACTACAGTACTCCTCATTAATGAAGGTGGTCACATGCATCTCCATGCATGTGTTCGACTATCTCATGGGCTTTGGGCTCAAGAATAAGCCCAATGACCCTCGTGGCCATCCAAATGGCCCCAAAATTCTTCTAATCATGAGTTGGTCTAGTTTCTAAACATTCTCGTTCAATTTTGATCATATCCAAATTACTTTCCCTTAGCTTGGATCCTATCCAAGACCATTTTATTCATTCTTCATACCTTCTATGTGTGTGACCCATTAGGCTTCTGGTAATGTTTACCACTCAAATCAACCATTGATCTTGAGCAAGTCATGAGCGGTATCTAGAAACACATCATGACCTCTAATAGACAGGAAGAGTCAATGGTTTGATTGCGAACCTTTCCATATGCAATACACTGTGCAACGCTTCCTTTCACTCCATACTATACTCGACTTGGTTTAGAGCATGAACTATGCATTAGCTCCCACTAGACTGGCTACGCCACGCCTAGCCTACGTGTGTTTATCTTGTCTCCGAGATCCATTACTCATAATGCATACCAGTGAAGACTCTCTTCATGACATTTCCACTAAGGCCAGAGATTCCGAGTAATGATCCTTACAAGAGGCCTAGGGTATTATACCCTCCTTCTATTAGGAGCGGTGAATCCTTTATTGGCTACTCAATTACCTTCGAATACCTCAAGTTGTACCCAATCATGATCCTACGAGAAACTTCATAAAGGGAACAAGGATCGAAGTCAAAGTACATAATCAACATCCAAGATATTCTTGAGCACCTCAAGTCTAAGGATACTCGCACCATTGCTATGATGAGATTATCATTGATGTTTGAATACATAATCCATATGATTGTCTCATAGCGGGTCTTCAGTGAACTTAGCTACTCTAGCAAAGGATCCACTTTGTTAATTTTAATCATCACCAGATCACAAGCTTTATGATCTACTACTTGGTCCAATCAAAAAGTATAACATGTGCTAGTCTATCCGAATCAACAATGTCCAGTCTTGTTGATTCTTTAACTAGGGATCATTTAGATACAAACATAATTGCACATGATAGAAATCTCATTATCATGATCTCATCATGATTTCCTTATGTTATGTCAATGTATCGTGAACTCCATTAAATGATTAAAGATTGCTATCAATTCAAATTATGAATATCAAGTTAATATATATGCGTTTATTAATATAAATTAGGAGTTCAATAAGTGCTAAAGGTGATTTCCTTTAGAGCACTTCACTAACAATCTTCCACTTGCACTAAGCCACCCGCCTTGTATTTGCCACCATAGGCTAGAACATGCAAGTTATACTTTTCAAAGTGGCTTAGTCAGATCAACAAATATTCTTATATGTGGGCACTTTCTCTATGATTACATCATTCTACAAATGATCTCTCTAACTAAATGGTATTTCATGAGCACGTTTCCTTTACTTACACAATGGCTCCATTGTTTTCCCAATACAATGGTATTGGATCAACAATGCTAGGTACCACTCCTAGTTCAGTAATGAACTTTTCCTTATCCAAACCGCTTCCTTAGCTGCCTCGAAAGTTGCAATGTACTCTGCATCGGTTGTGGAACAGAAGTTGTCTCACGTTTGGAACTTTTCCAACTAACTGCTCCACCATTCATCATGAACACGTAACTTGATTGAGATTTGAAGTCATCTCTACCACAATGGAAGTCGCATTCAGATATTCTTCACATGCAGACTCATCTCCATTTCCTCTAGGCATCACCCTAATTCACACTAACTTTTCCCTATCCAAACAAAGAATGTAAATTTAAGTATCGTTGTGGATCGCCAGCTTGTCTCCTCGCTTGGAACCTTCCAACTAATCGCCCACCATTCATCATGAACAAGTAACTTGATCAGAGATTTGGAGTCACTTCTAATGTAATGGAAGTTGGCATCCTGTGATATTCCCTTCACATGGAGATCACTATCTCCATCTCCATAAAGCAAGAATGTATCCCTAGTTCTTCTTAAGTACTTAAGAATATTCTTGACAGCCACCCAATGGAAAACTGGTATCTGCTTATGACACTAAGAGCATATGATACATCGTGTCTAGTACATATCATAACATACATGATGGATCCTATAGTAGAGGCATACGAAATCCTACTCATTTGAGTCCTCTCATCTTGTGTTTGTGGACACATTGATTTCGAGAGTGTAGTCCCATGGGTATTAGGTATGAAACCTCTCTTGGACTGCTCCATGATAAACTTCTTTAGCATCTTGTCTATGTATGTGGACTGTGAAAGACCAAGCAACCTCTTAGATTTATCTCTATTGACTTTAATCCCCAAAATATAGGTTGCTTCTCCAAGGTCTTTCATGGAGAAATTCTTGGATAACCAAATTTTGACTAATTGTAATGTTGAGACATCGTTTCCTATAATGAGTATGTCATCTACATACAATATTAGGAACACGAACAGACCCACTAACTCCTTTTGTACAATATTAAGAGTTCATCCGGATTTTTATGGGAAACCAAACTTTTGATAGTCCCATAAAATCGGATATTCCAATCTTTATATACGGCTTTAATCCATAAATGGATCTTTTGAAGCTTACATACTTTACTCCCATCCCGATGTGAACTCCTTTGGTCAGGTCATGCACAATATTCTCTTTGAGGTTTCAAGTAAGGAAAGTCGTATTCACATCCTTTTTCCATATCTCATAATCGTAATGAGTAGCAACATTAAATTCAGAGAACAAGAACAGTATACCATGAAAAGTTATTTCCAAAAAAAAAACTTGAAAGGCCACCCAAGCATGGAAGTACACTAAGTTAACATGGTATTGAAATCTAACTATCCAATATCAATTGCTTGGAAATTTCCTTAACATTTTTGTATCTTACTTGACCTAGCTTTTTGTTTTTCTTACTTCTTGATAAAAATGAGGCTATCTAGGAAGTGTGAGGTTAGTTCATTTCTTAAGATGCATGTACACATCCCAACTAAATAAAGAAGATGAGTTCATCCCGTTTTGCATGAACTCTTTATTCCGAATAAATGATCAATGTAGTTGATTTCTAATCGTGCACCCTAAAGCTTAATAATCTAAAGTTTCAAGTGTGTCGCTTAATTTCCCAAGGCTCTAGAGTTTTGACTTCGCCGATACTTGATGGGTAATTTCAAAACTGCTCACTGACGGTTTGTGTCTTTTATTAATGGAGGGTTTTCCACAATTATGTGTCGCTCTTTCTCAAGCAAAGTCACTCTATCTTTAGAGTAGGTTGGGTTACATCTCTGCATCAACCTTAGAACTCAAGAGGTTGTAAAGCTCTAAACCTAGCACCACGAATAAAACTAGGGTTTCTCCACCTTTTGGTAGATTATTCGATGTTATGTTCATATCCCTAATGATTATGGTCTCTTGACATTCAATCAAAAGATAAGCATGCTAATAGTGGCCAATTATTAACAAGTAAATAAAATGAACAAAACATTTAATAAAATACTCTAACCACCATCAAACCATAAAAGTATGGTCAACTCCATCATCTCGCAGCTTAAGCCACATCAAAACCTATAATTCGAATTTAGAACATGTTTAAAAGGAATACATCCATAGAGGTAAAGCCTATGGATTTAAGGAATATGAAAGGAACTGGATAGAAATCTGCAATGGTATCATCGACTGCACGATCTTCTCCTCCTATCAAGATCTCCTCTTCCACTCGTTCTCTGACCTTTCCACCTCCCTTTATAGGGTTTCCATCTTTCCTTTATATTCTCCTTCATGGGCTCATGGGCTTCTAGAGACATCAAAGCGTAAGACTGCACAAAGGTATGCCTTTGGCATCAAATTAGGCTTAGTCGGGGCTTCCTCGATGTCGCCTGATTCTTTCGATGGCGCCAGTGCCGCCTGGGGCTCAAGTGGCACTCGGGTGCTAGTTTCACTGTGTGGCGCCTAGGCATGCCAGCGGCTTCTTCCGTTGCCTATGCTCGCCTTTTACACTAGCTTTTCCTTGCTTTGTTTATTCTTTTTCTTAAACCGAGTCTCCACAAGATGGATATTTTCAATCAGTAACTTAAAATCTTAGTTTAAAGAGTAGATTAGCACTAAAAGTGCATAAGTTTAGGGGTAAATTGAGTACTATTTGGGTACTCATCAACTTCCTCGTATGTAGTAAGCTCATCATCAATCAAGGAGCACACGCCTTTCTATTCAATTTACGAAACTGCATCTCTCAGACCAATATGTATCATACTAGGCCTATGAACCGGCCAGGTTTCATAAGGTTAAGATATTACTTCATCCTCATGAATAACAGTCACAGTTAGTTTATCAACGCCTGTTTGAGCATGTTGAACTTCCTCAAGTTCAACTTTACTCCCATTGTCTCCTCTTAGAAGAAACTCTTTCTCTAAGAAGACATCATGCTTTGAAACAAACACCTTTTGTTCCAAAGGATTGTAGAATTGATATCCTACTGTTTCCTTAGGATATCCTACAAAAAGACACTTGTCAGATTTAACCTCCAACTTATCTAACATAATCCACTTCACATAAGCTTGACAACCCCATACTTTCAAGTGAGAAAGGTAGAGTTTCTGCTGCCCCATACCTCAATATGGGGTAACATCAAACTAACTTTACAGACTCATAAGATATAAACAATAGCCTCTAGTTAATATCCCTAAAAGGATTTCGGTAGATCTGCCTAGCTCATCATAAACCCCACCATGTCCAATAAGGTTCGATTCTCCTTTCAACCACACCATTGCGTTGTGGCATGTAAGGTGGAGTCCAATGGGATAATATCCTATTATCCTTAAGATAATCTTGAAACTCTTGGCTTAAGTATTCACCACCTTGATCCGATCTAAATGTTCTAATATTTATTCCAAGTTGTTTCTCTACTTCATAACTGAATTCCTTGAACCTTTCAAAGGCTTCAAATTTGTACTTTATAAGATGCAAATACCCATATCTAGAGTGATCTATAAAGGCAATGAAGTAGATGAAACTCCTCTAGTACGTGTGGTTATTTGACCACATTTATTCAAATGTATTAGGTCTAACAACCCACTAGCACGTTTACCCTTTCCGCTAAAAGGTAACTTTGTCATCTTGCCTAATAAGCAAGATTCCCATGTGTCTTATGATTCTAAATCAAATGACCCTAAGTTTCCACTCTTATGTAGCTTAGCCATACGTCTCTCATTTATATGGCCAAGACGACACGCTGCAAATATGAGGTTTCACATTATCATGTTTTAATTGTTTGTTGTCATGATATAATATTGATTAGACATATCTATAGTATACCATTTTCATAGTGTACCATAAGCATAGAATTAACACATCATTTAATATAATAGAACAACCATTGTTACTAAATGTCAAATGAAAGGCATTCTTCTTCAATGAAGAAATAGAAATAATGTTCTTAGTTAAAGTTGGTACATAATAGCAATCATCCAAGGATAAAATGAGTCCACTAGGAAGTGTCAGAATATAAGTCCCTACGACTAATGCAACAACTCTTGCCCCATTGCCAACTCGCAAGTCTGACTCTCCCTTGTTGAGCTGCCTACTATTCCTTAGTCTTTACACATTAATGCATAGAACCACAATAGGTATCCAATACCCATAGGTTGTTATTAGAAACAATACTAATCTCAATGACAAACGTACCTAAAATAGATGGAACATCGATGCCTTCTTCTTCAAGGACTCCAACAGCCTTTGTAGTTTTCCTCCAATGACCATCCTTATGGTAATGGAAGCAAGTGCTTTTGAGGCAGTCTCTTCGGGCCTTCTTCGCCACACACCTCCTTTGCTTCATGGACTCTTCTTATTCTTCTTGTTCTTAGAACTCTTCTTAGAAGTAGAAGTATCCATAAGCATCACAACTTTACCTTCCTTCTTGAAGGTAGGTTAAACTGTTTTCTTCTCTAGTGCATATTGCACTGGAGATGTCCTCTCAGCCATCTTAGAGCGGAAGAGCAGCTTTGAGACCTCGATCCTTTTGGATCAGCCCCGCCATCAAAACATCAAATTAAGGACTATGGCATACACTATACCATGCCGCCATGAAGCTCGGGCCGACATGGGATGCGAACACGATGCACGCCGCAATCACATCGTCATCTATATGCTTCTAATACGCGTCTAAAAAACTTTTAGATGCATCAGTAGCTAGGGACATGGGAAGTGGCCCATCAAGGACATATGCTATTTCTCAAGCTTTCAGAACACTTTAGTTCTCACCACCCAACAAGTTAAACCCTAGCCAACTTTATTAGTTTCAATATAGATTGTAAGTTCTACATTTGATGTCATGGTGTTTAGCCCAGCAACCTACAAAAAAAAAAAAGAGGATATGTTAGTTTATACTTCAAATGTGGTTATCACGACTTTAATAATCGTGATTATGCTCCCACATTATCATGGATCCACAGCTCCTACTATAATATGAGAGAACCTATATGGAAGTTCTCCTAGTTGTTTGATATCACATCACCTAAATGACCTGGTTTACCCAAATGCTCACTTCCTGGTCGAAGGCACGTATCGCATTCTGCACTGTCTGCATCACCATGCAATTATCGAATCGCTCTATCAACCCTTTGATGTGAACACAATCATCAAGTTATCAACTCTTTGATATGTGTACATCATATGTAAACACACCCAACTCTGTCTCCAAGCCTATTGACCTTGACCTTGGGTTTGTCCAACAAACTAATAAGTTCGGTTAAACCCGTCCTATTAATCCGAAAAACATGTTTTCATGGTTTGAACATATTCTTATGTAGAGGGCTTAGTTTGCTTACAAACTACAACTCTAAAAGAGCACCAATTTTAGCCATATTAATGGAAGATGTTAGGTTTAATATTGTTTAAGCGTAGGGCTTCTTTATTTAAGTCTCACGTAGTTACGCATTATAATCATTCACTGTATGAATCATATATAAAGATAGTTCCCCTAACTATATGGCACATGATTATGGACTTTCTTCTAAGATCACTTAAGCCAAGAAGGAATCGACCTTAGTCAAAACCCCAGGGACATGCATGACTTACAACCCTAAAGAAATCATATTTCTATACAAGGTATCTTCATGCCTCCTTCATTCTCTTGCCTTTGTCTCAGATCTCGCATCTTCAACCTATCCTAATCCTATGTAATCTAATTACATTTATAAAGACAAGGCCTCAAGTTACATTTGAGAGGGAAAGAGATGAGAAGAGAAGACAATAGAGATAGTCAGAGAGGCAGGAACACGTATGCCCTATTTACCATTAAAAGAAAAACATGCATATGCTTAATCACCATTGGTCTCAGTCCATAATCATCCGTCATGCTTATTCCATACACCCTTAGCATGCATCTAATACATAAAAAAATGATATCGGCATTCTAGGTTTTTTATTTTCAAAAATCAAACACCCCGATCTAACTCTTTGGCCTATACAAGCAGAACTTTCGAACTAAGATAAACTTCTATGTAATTTTATCTAATTGGGCTTTTCATGCAAATTTTTAAATAATTTAAATTTAATAAAATTAAATTAAATTCATATGTTCCTTATTTAATTAATACTACTCTTCTAAACCCATGTTCATTGATGCTTTTGAACATTCAAACTTCAAGAAGATAAAGTGATTCCATTCGGCCATACCATATCGCGCCATCAAATTAAAATTTATAAAAAAATACATTTTAATTTGGAATCATGATTCCGCAAAGCTTCTAACATCAAGCTACATCCTCGTTTCATCAAACCAAACTTTTAAGGGTCAGCTCACATCCAAATCAATTCTTCAGTCATCATATCCATCAAACAACATCACATGGCCAGATTATATGTATAAAAATTATCAAGATAGAATTTTTATGGATTTAAAATGATTTTTGAACATGAAAACCCTAGATTGCCAAAAATCAACATGTATACTAGCAAGATCTGATTTTGACGGATCCAAGATGGGCTCTGATACCACTGTTAGGGTTGAGCACGACCTGCATCATGGTTAGCATAGTGGAAAAAAAAATCACGTTTGATCCCTTCCATGGATCTCTTAGACTATCAAAATCAACCAACAAGCATATAAGAGGAGAAATAGGGTACCTTTTTGAAATTTTAAACTCCCAATGGGTTATACGGTTTCCTTTGTTGTAGATTAGCCCCCAATGGTGTAGATTCGTAGCAAGACCACAATGGCTGAGAGAGGTCGATCGCCCAATGGTGATCTACACAAAGGTTGGAGAAGAAAACCTCAAAAGGAAATGGCTAGATTTTTCATTCTTGGTGCTAGCGAAGAACAAAACCTAAGAGAGAAGCTGGGAGAAACGTTTTCTTTAATTTTTTTTCTAAAAATGACGACTGAACATATTAGGGTTCAGATTTCAGACTTTTATATAAGCCTGGAAAAGGAGAAACAAACTAGAGTACCCCTCATTAATGAGGGTAGGCGGCCACATGTATCTCCGTGCATATGTTCAGCTATCTTGTGGGCTTTGGGCCCAAGAATGAGCCCAATGGCCCACGTGGCTATCCAAATGGCACCAGAATTCTTCTAATCTTGAGTCGGTCCAATTCCTAAACATTCTTGTTCAATTTGGATCATATCCAAATTACTTTCCCTTAGCTTGGATCCCATCTAAAACCATTTTATTCCTTATTGATACCTTCTATGTGTGTGACCCATTAGGTTTCTGGTATGTTTGCCACTCAAATCAATCATTGATCTTGGACAAGTTATGAGTAGTATCTAGCAACATATCATGACCTCTAATCAATTGGAAGAGTCAATGGTTTGATTGTGAACCTTTCCATATGCAATATACTATATAACACTTTTCTTTTACTTCATACTATACCCAACTTGGTTCAGAGCATTAACTATGCATCAGCTCCCACTAGATCAAGAGGCCACACTCCAGCCAAAGTGTGTTTATATTGTGATCTGGAGACCATTACTCATAAAGCATGCCAATTTGGGCACTCTTTCATGACATTTCCACTATGGCAAGAGAATTCTAATAATGATCCCTACAAGAGGCATAGGGTATACGCTCCTCCTTGTATCAGGAGTGGTGAATCCTTTGGCTACTCAATTACCTTC
Source organism: Tetrastigma voinierianum (assembly GCA_016808115.1). Classification (NCBI taxonomy): domain Eukaryota; kingdom Viridiplantae; phylum Streptophyta; class Magnoliopsida; order Vitales; family Vitaceae; genus Tetrastigma; species Tetrastigma voinierianum. The sequence goes on along the minus strand of JAEQBH010002848.1, from coordinate 34,344 downwards.
GAATACCTCACGATGTACCCAATCATCATCCTACGAGCAACCTCATAGAGACAATAAGGATCAAAGTAAAAGTACAGAATAGACATCCAATATACTTACACCATTACTATGATGAGACTATCATTGATGTTTGAATAGATAATCCATATGATTGTCTCATACCGGGTCTTCGATAAACTTAACTACTCTTAGTAAGCATCCACATTCTAACTTTAATCATCACCATGATCACAATTTATGATATCTACTTCTTGATCCAATTAAGAAGTATAACATGTGCTAGTCTATCTAGGTCAATAAATTAGTTGCCTTGTTGATCCTATGACTAGATCATTTAGGATACAACATAATTACATATGATAGAATCCCATTATCACATCCCAACATGATTTCTTCATGTTATGTTAATGTGATCATGGACTTCCACTGATGAAATATCACTATCAATTCAAATTATGAATATCAAGTTAATGAAGATGCGTTTATTAATATAAATTGGGCGTACAATAAATGCTAAAGGTGATTGCCTTTAGAGCACTTCACTGACAAATTGGTGTTACACTTTTGCATCATGCATCATGCATCATGCTTTTTCTATAACCACATATCTTATAAATCACATGCCTAAAATGAGCTCCTGGGCATGACCCTTATTACTTTGAAAATGAGTGGCCGACCTCTGAATGACCTCGAACTGTGGCCATGCTCTTTACATCCTTGGCTTCACCTTATTCTCAAGATAAACTATCACCTTGTTCCACTCTGCGTGTCTTCTTATGTTACTCCCTTACTCAAAGTGGCTACCATCTTCTAGATTCTTCTTCTGGTCACATCTATGAGTCACATCATGTTGAATTTGTCGAGTATGTCTTCTCGTTTTTTGCAACTTTCTCTACGCCCTTATCCTAGTCCTTTGTTCCTATCTCTTCTTGGTTTCTCTCACCTTACTTTATAGCTCCAGTCTTCTCCCAAGGCACTCTTCCTCGACAACCGCTCTATCACTGCACCTATTGGGTCTTTACTAAAGTCTTCACCTGTTGCCTTTCCTTGGAAACTGCACCTCCCACCTCTACTGGTCCTACCTAATTGTCCATACCATGTCTCTACACCACAATCGCCACCAACCCCACTCCACTGCCATAAAACACCCATCATATGATTACCTAGTCTAAGATCCAAATCAATAAACCAAGTCCTAAATATGTCTTGATCCACCAAACTTAGTCTTTACTAAATCCCATACCGCTTCTTAGGCTCTGGCGATCCCTCTTGGTGGTAAGCTATGTTTGAGGAATTTGATGCCCCTTTTCAAAATGGTACTTAGGATCTCATTCCTCCTTATTTGTCACAAAATCTTGTTGTATGAAAGTGGGTGTTTCACATCGAACGTGCCAAGGATTGAATCCTTGTGCCCTATAAAGCTCGCCTCATTGCCAAATGGTTTTATCAACGTCAAGATATTGATGATAACTTGATTAAATGTATACTTTAAATTGGTTCTTAGCTGCGATTGCTGGGGTTAGTCCTAAAGTCATGTGAAATTCTTTTGTTTTTCAGACATGGCGAGATAATCTATATCACAACCTCGGCCGTTGACTCTAATTATCATCACTATGTTTACAAACTCAAGAAATCTATTTATGAATAAGTGAACTCCCTAAGCTTGGTACAATTACGCTCTTACACATGGGGCTTCACTTTTATGCAATCGATACTTCTGTTTCTGTTTTGAGAGAATTTCAATGTTCAAACTCTGGTTTTATGTTGGTGACATTATTTTCATAGGTAAACCGATCGCCCGATTAGTCAATTAGTAACCGGCGATGGCTATCGGGACCTCGAAATGCACATTATAAGATTTTTTTGGTGTTGAAATTTCACTTCTTTGATGACTGATTCTTTCTCAGCTACAATATATTATTGGTCTTCTCTCTCTATACAACATGGTGACATCAAAGCTATCTGAACCTCTTGGTCTCTTCATGACTCACCAGTGATTGCATGATGCCACTTAGTATTTTTCAATTAAGTTGGTCCACGGGACCTACAGTTGACAACCTCCATTGTCTTTGTAATTAAACCAATTTATACGACAATTATCACCTTCCCTTGACTACTCACTGGGTGTTGCCAATGACTTTAGCGTTTTTGTTGGGAAGCTTTGAAACACTAACTCTTTGGCGTCTAGTTCTTTGTCTCTTGCTCTCTCTAATGTTCAGTTAGGTTTCTCACGAATGATTGTACTTGACTCTGTGCATATGTTGCTTTTTTACTCCCTGTCTAGTTTGTCGACTCAGCAATGGACCATTGCTCACTCTTACTGAGGCGGAATATGTTGGCTTACCTCTACCTATTTCATGAACTCTGATGGCTCCAATCATCTTCTATATAAACTTGATGTTCAACCTTCACCATCTACTCGATGAATTTTCTGTTAAATATGGTATTTACTTATTTGTCTTGTGAAACTCAGTCTTCCACATTCTCGAATAGAAGCATCTTGAGTGAACTCTATTTGATGCGTCTTGTTTAAGATGGGGTCCTTCATGTGACATTAGTTTCCCCTTCTAATTAGCTTGCGGATGCTCCAACCAAGTCACTTCCTGGTGGGGGCTTACGTGATATATGCGCCAAGATCAGCTTCACTTTAGAGGCCATCTTATGGGGTGTGATAAGGATTTAGTTATTTTAATTATTTAAATTTAGTTTTCATATAATTTTCTTTAGTCCTCGTATTTATCCTTTTCATTTTTTGAATTAGGTATATTTTTTCTTTTGAATAGTTTCCTTATCAGTTTAGGAAACTCACTTGCATGTATATATATTTCACTTTTGTTCAATAATACCAATCAAGAAAATTTATTCTCCAAGATTCTATTAATATCAAAGTAATAATGAATTTTACTTTATACCAATTAAACTTGTGTAAGGATAATTAATGTAAGAAAATCAATCGAGATAATCAAAATATAAATGATATGCAAGGGACATTATTTTTAAGTGGAAAACCCCAAAAAAATTATTGTAGAGATAGGAAAAAACCATATTAATAAGAATTGAGAATCAAGAAATTAGAGTTTCACCTAGCAACTTTATCCTAAAACTCTCTCCAACGCCTTCATCCTTGTTCGAAGTTCATGAAGCAACAACCTCTTGTTACACACTAGTAAATCCTTCAGCCACCTTGAAGGGGTTTAGTTTATACTGTATCCGAAGATTAAATAATGAATCTTCAAATAAGAGATTTAGAATGAATTATCATTTTTTTGCTTCTCTCTAAACAAGATTTTAAAGATATCTCAAGAATAAAAGAACTTGACTTTATGTTTCTCTCTTTGAATGTTTAACTCTAAAAGAGTTATGAAGTGTTTACATGCTACCAAACCTAAAAGGATCAGAATTCTAACTCTTTCTAGATTAAAATTGCATAATGTTTTGAAAGAAATTTGATAGAAAAAACCCAAAACACTCAAAGTTGCATCATTTGAATGTTGAAAGCGTGTGAACATCCTCTTTGAATTCTCTGACCACTTGATCAGGCTGAATAAGTGATCTTCCCATTTTCAAAGAAGCCTAACTTAAAAAGCTTATAAAAACAATTCCAATATCCATCATCCTTTAGATACAAAATTTGCCTCTAGTCAAACCTTATTATATGAACTCAGTTGAGTAAATTAACAACCTTTAAATCCTCGAAAGAGTGTAAGTTACTATTAAGAAGGTTTCTAAGCTAGTTTATATGAAAATAAAATTGTTAAAATTGGTTATATGCTAAAACATATTGCTTCAACACAACCTAATGAAACGAAGAAAATTTTACCAACACACACCAGTTGTAATTGAGCATCTCACATTCTATGTATACTGTATACTGTCTTTGTAGTGTTTGATCAAAATCCGACTTCCTATAGAATGTATTAATTTGATCAAATCAAGGTTTAGTGGAGTTGAATCTGTTTCTTTGAAACAAGGTCCTCTGACATGGAAATGATTTTGAATTTGCTTCACTTGAATAATTTATGAGCTCAACTCCAACTCTGAACATTACATGAAATTATACAGGAACTTAGTGGCCAACAACTTCACATTTGATAGCTCAAATAAAAGGTGACTTACAGTACATTTAATCTAACTAACCAATCGATTAAAAAGATTGTTCACACGTATCCATGTGGTGCTTGTAGTCTTTTGCCAGGATTGGATTGTCTTCAAAGAAACTTCCCGTGCCATAAGAATGCTCCACGCTGTAAGTCTCTTTGTTCTTGCATAAACAAGAGGAAAACAAATATAGAAACAATCATTTAGAAAGAATAAGTTAATTAAGCATATATTAATGGCAGATGCCAACTTCTCGATCAAGTGTGGTGGCTCGGAGATGAGAAATGAGGAAGGCATAGTGTATGAGGCTGAAAACTCAACTCTTGGTGCAGCATCTTACCATGTAACAAGTACAGAAAAATGGGCTGTTAGCAATGTGGGGCCGTTTTCTTCTGACAGAAAGGATCCATCATATGTTGATAACAACTTGATGCAAGTCACTGGCACTATAATCCAGAGCTTTTCTCCAGAAAGTTCAAGGGTATCTGATCACTTAGATACTATGGCTCAGCTCTTGAGAATGGGCCTTACGTTCTGACTATGGAATTTGCAGAAACAAAATTTATGGATCGCAGTACTCAAACTTGGGAGAGTCTAGAAGGCGTGTTTTGATATTTACATTCAGGTACTAAAATCTAACTCTCCTCATTTGACTCACAGGCATCTTTCCTTGTATGAAGTTTCTTCTATTTATAACTCATTTGATTATTTTTAATCATTTTGTTTTGTGGGAACTCCTTCAATTCAAAGACTTCGACATATCAAAGGAGGCTGGTGGGGTTAAGAAAGCAATTGAGAAAAAATTCAATGCTACTGTGTTAGAAAACTATCTCGAAATTCACCTGTTTTGGGCTGGTAAGGGAACCTGTTGCAATCCAGTCCAGGGTTATTATGGACCTTCCATTTCAGCTATCAGTGTTGTTTCAGGTAACATATTTGAAGGGCAGATATTTTATAAATTTTTCATTGTACAAGAGGTTCTAAAAATTGTGCTTCCTTTCGCAGATTTTGAACCATCTGTAACTGGAATTCCACCAATTCCTCCCTCAAAGAAGAACAACAGCGGGTTGATTGTGGGTGTTGTAGTTTCTGTTGGAGTTGTAAGCATCATACTGATATGTGCAATTCTTTACTTACAAAGGAAAGCTTCATCTGTCAATGAGGATGAAGGTAATGCTTCTGCTCTACACTCTGTAATTTGCAAACCCTCAAATTGCACAACCTTTTATATCAAATGAAGGACACCGCTTTCTACAAGATGAAATGGACATACTGTACATATTTCAATAACTTCTATCTTCCAAGGAATTTTCAGGATTTTTCTTGGAGGGGCTCCTAGACTAAACACTTTCAGTTATTCCCGAAGTTACGAACCGCAACAGAGGACTTCAACCCTACAAATAAGTTAGGGAGGGTGATTTGGGGCTCGTGTACAAGGTGAACTTAATTTCTCAAAGTTACCAACAATGTATTACATTTCATAACCTTTTCAAAAGTATTATGTTGATTTCAGTATTTTATAGGGCATTTCCAACGATGGGAGTGTAGTAGCTGTGAAGCAACTTTCAGTAGCTTCTCAACAAGGGAAGAGTCAATTTGTAGCAGAGATTGCTGCCATATCCGCAGTGCAGCATCGCAACCTAGTGAAGTTGTATGGGTGCTGCATTGAAGGAAGTAGAAGAATACTTGTTTACGAATTTCTTGAAAACAAGAGCTTAGATCAGGCCATTTTTGGTATGGATATTTAGAATACTTCACATCCTCCATTTCTATGAAACCATGTGAGGAAAAATATGTATACTCTTGAGCACTGCCCAATTTTTTGGTTTTAGTTTGTGAGCTGGTCTTTTGCTGCAAATTACACTAGAATGACTAAATTGTCTGATTTGTTTTTTCATAATTTCACAATTTAAGAGCTTATCAACAGGTTCTGCTGTTTGCAGTAAAACGGTTTGCATCTTGGATTGGTCAACCCGCTTCAATATATGCTTAGGAACAGCTAGAGGATTGGCTTATCTTCATGAAGACTCAAGGCCAAGGATTGTACACAGGGATGTTAAAGCTAGTAATATTCTCCTTGATGCAGAGCTTTGCCCAAAAATATCAGATTTTGGCTTGGCAAAGCTGTATGACGACAAGAAAACACACATTAGCACCCGAGTTGCAGGCACAATGTGAGCTCCTTCAACCATTTTAATGCTACTCTGTATTCTACTATGGTCACTGTCTTAACTCAAACAATACTAAATACAGCCTTCATACATACCTCAGAAAAGGTCATTCTCTCTATAGTTTATTTTTATATTGAAGAGATTGCTCTGGTACTTGGTGTTACCAAATTCAAATTCATTCCCATTTTAGGAAATCTCTAGGAATTTTTAGACTTATAATATTCCTTTCTTATTTAAATTAATGGGTTTTATCATAAGTCTTTGCTGAATTAACCTCATCTACACTATGTTGATGTAATCTTGAAGTGGCTACCTAGCACCAGAATATGCAATGCGAGGGCATCTAACAGAAAAAGCTGATGTCTTCGGATTCGGGGTTGTTGCTCTTGAGATCCTCAGTGGGAGGTCAAACTCTGATAATAGCTTGGATACTGAAAGATATATCTTCGAATGGGTATAGAAAAATAACATTCGTTTTCTCTTTCCAAGATACATATAACAACTTATTCCTCCTCCATGCTTATTTCCAGGCATGGACTCTACACGAAAATAACCGAAGATTGGAGCTGGTGGATCCAGCATTGACAGCATTTGATGAAACAGAAGTCAGCCTAACTAGATGTTCTGACAAAACTCCAGGTTTCACTAATGTTGCGCCAACTATGTCATGTGTTGTAGCAATGCTTACAGGAGACATTGAAGTGCATAGTTACAGCAAAATCAGTTACTTGAATAGATTGGGGATTTCAAAGACATTACAGACAGCTTTTTTAAATGAAGATAGTCAGGCATCTATAAAATCCAAGAGCGTGGGCGACATGATAAAACTGATCAAATGTCTTCCCCTGTTAATCCCACTGAACCCATGCTCCATGAGATCATTGGAAAAGGAAGGTGATTTCTTTCTGCGACTAGTATAATGTAACATTGAACCATGTACTGTGTAAGGTCTCTTTCTTCTATTAGTTCTTGGTACTTCTTGTTATATATTTTCATTTTGTTGGTTAAAAATAAGTATAAAAAGAATTATACTTTTTATGATATTTTAAGTGTAAAAAGAGTTACACTTGTGATGATATTTTAAGTGTAAGAAGAATTACATTTTAAGCATCTAATGTGTAAAGGAGTTACACATTCAATGGCACTAAGGTTGTACATTTTAGAATAAATCATGTTTAATGGGTTGATTAAACTCTATGAAATGTTAAGAAAACTTATAGGTTGAAGAAGACCATGAGTTTGTAACATTTGAGAGTAAATCATGTTTAATGTGAGCATTAAACATATGAATAAAGTATTGGATTGTTACAAAACTTATGAGGTTCATGAAGATCATAAGTTTGCAACATTTGAGCTTAAATATATGTTTATGTGTGAATTAAACATATATTTATGTTATAGAATGTTACAATTTCGAGAGGTTAAGGAAGACAAAAAGTCTTATTCTCTTTGTAATCACATATTTCAACCCTAAGAGTGTTCTATATAAGAGTGGCTTTTCTTCTTTTGAAATATTATGTAGAAAAGTGAAAAGGCTTGATCAATCCCAAGACTATTTCCATCTTACTTCCCTAAAGATTTCTTGAGAGGGGGAGAAAATAGAGTCTTTGGACAAAGTTCCAAGAACTTGTTTGAGCCTTCTTGCATCCTTCTTCTTCTTCTTCTTCTTATTTATTTTTCAAAGAGATAGTGAGTACTTTTGTAAGATCAAGAGTTTATTATAGGAAGTGATATTAGTGTGTTTCTCTTCTCCATTGTATCCATCAGTTTTTTTCAACAATCAAAGACTCTAATTTTCAATGGAATGAGAGACTTTCAAGATCATAAACCAATAATTCCTGTGAGGGCTTGGATCGGCTTTGATGGTTCCAACTTCACTAGGTGGCAACACAAGGTGAGATTCCTTGTCACGACACTCAAGATCTTTTGCATCCTTGATCCTGCCTTAGCACCGTTACCAGAACCAAAGAAAAACGATACGACTGAAGTAGTGGCGAAAAGGAAGAAGAAGGCGGATACTGAGCTCATGTAGGGGGTCATATTCTAACACCCATTCGTGATAGCCTATATGACCTTACAATTAATCGTAGCGAATTCCCGAGCCCGGTCCTACCGAATGGCGGATCTGACCTGAAACCCCGGGGACGCTCTGTTAATTCTTTTTATTTATGTTTTTATTAAATTTTCTTTTTCAAAAATGTCGCAACCCGAATCCTCGGCTCGACCCGAAATGGCGGATCCGAATCGAAGCCCGGTTTACTTCGACCTTTTTTTTGTTTATCTTATCAAAATGTTTTATTTACATCATTTCATTTTATAATTCTCATTTACGCAGAAGCATTTCAAATGGTAGGCCCATAAACATTTACTCTTATACAACTTGCTTACAAAATGGCGTGTCATGCCTTTACAAAACGATATACAAAACACATTTTCAGAGTTTAACCATTTGGTTCACAAATAACATGTGTTCAAAAGAGATAATATGCATATGGCGGGGTATACACTTATACGTTGCAACTTTCTCTATGACTCTACGCTTCTTGCTCTTGGCCTTCTTTCCGTTTACTCAAAACCTGCGCATAGATAAAAACTATATGCCAAGCATTTTCATGCTTAGTGGTTCTATACAGTTCTATTCCAATCTTCTAATTTAACTTGACATGCATTTATCATAAAATCATGCCTTTTATATCAAACTATACTCATGCTTATTCATTTCGCATGCTTTCACTTCACAAATCATTGATCATATAAATATATTCATTTTCACATGCAACAAATCATACCACAATTCAATTCATGAGATTCAAACGTACACTCTTAAAGATGTGTTTAGTTTACAAATCTCATTTACACTTATCAAGTTCGTTGTTTCACTTTGTCTATGAAATTCACATTCATGACAGATTCCATTCGGTGAATCCCATCCTTTTTATCATACGGTAATGTGCTTACACATTACACAAATTTTGGTCTCCCATCATGCCGGATGCCGATTGGTGCACCCCGACATGTGGTATTTAAATGCCATACACCATCAAGACGGATGCCGATTGGTGCATCCCGCCAAGTGGGAACGTTTCTTCAATGCCATACGCCATCATGACAGATGCCGATTGGTGCATCCCGCCAAGTGGGACATTGGACAATTTTGGGTTGCCTTCATGACAGATTCAGTTGGTGAATCCCGCCATGTTGGACGTTCGATATATCGGTTCAATTCAAGATGTCAAGAATTGACCAATTCATTTACAATTCGATTAATCACTCACGTGCAATTAATCGTCAAACGTTTCAATTATCACATTTTCAAATCCATATGCACTTTCATAATATCATTTCACAGATATACTCATTCCATATATTCATTTCATATTTATTTGGTAAACTACCAAAACACTTGAAATAAGAATAGAGGGTCAGTGAACAAACCGAAGCTATCGACTCTATATCCCGCAAGGGAGAGTTGGGAGGTTGTTGAAAACAAGTAAAAAATTGAGGAAGGAGGTACCAAAAAGTTCCTTATTTCTCAATACATTGATTTCAATTTTTTTATGAAAAGCCTCTCTTACCACAAATTCATGAGTTACAAGTGATTGTGAATAAGTTGAAAGTTCTCAAAATTGAACATCTGGAGGCCTTCCAAGTTGGTGCTCATTACTGAAGCAAATTACTAATGTTGGAAAGGCGCATGGAAGAGGGATTCTCCATAAAAGCGAAGATTACTCCTTAGAGGAGATTAAAAACATCTTCAAATAGAGGAAGAATTGAGATCAAGAGACAAAGTGGTGGAAGAGTTCAATGGTGGGACTAATAAAGCAAATGCGGTTTCAAAGCCCAATCATCCTAATGTAAAAATAAAATAAAAACATTCTAGGAATTTCAAGGGCAAGAAAGGTCTATGTTTTGTGTGTGGAAAATCTGGGCATCATGCCAGGGAGTGTAGATACCGAAAAGGCCAAAAAGGGGCTACAGTGAATGCAATTGATGAGGAGATCATTGCAACCTTAAGCAATATATGTGTTGTCTGAAGGGAAGGCACAAGGATGGTGGTGGATACTTGTGCCATTGTTCATGTCACCTATGACAAATCTCTCTTTTCAATACCTTGTTACAAGGGTGATCATGAGGTTCTAAATGAGCAATGAAGTGGAGATCCAAGGTGCTGTGGTAAGGGCATTATTGAAGTGAGTTACCTAAAATATTACCCTTGTAAATGTATTGTATGTTCCCGAAATGAATAGAAATCTTATTAGTGGGGATTTGCTTAGCAAACCGGGTATCAAAGTGGTGTTTGAATTCGGTATATCTAAATTTAGGAACTTTGTGGGAAAGCGTTATTCATGTGATGGGATGATTGCTTTGTAACTAACAGATACCTTAATAAAATAACTTCTATTTTGCTTATATGTGTGACCCAAATTCCTTATCTTTGTGGCATAATAGGCTTGGACATGTTGGTTTAAGTACTATTAAAAGGATTGTGAAATGTGTTATGATTGCTTGTGATGACAAGGAATTTGAAAAATGTGAAATATGTGCTAAATAAAAGATGATTAAAAAGTTTTTCCATAATGTTGAGAGATCATCTAATTTACTTGATTTAATACATAGTGATCTTAGTGAACTTAATGGCATGTTAACAAGAGGTGGAAATAGGTATTTTCTTACATTCATAGATGATTGTTCTAAATTTACCTTTTTTTTTTGTTGAAAAATTAAGTGAAACTTTCAATGCCTTTAAAGTTTACAAAGCTGAAGTTGAAAATCAACTAAGCAAAAAGATTAAGGTGCTTAGAAGTGATAGAGGTGGTGAATATTTATCTAGTGAATTCAATTCATTTTGTGAAGAATGTGGCATAACACATGAGTGTACTGCACCCTATACACCACAACACAATGACATAGCAGAGAGAAAGAATAGAACATTCTTAGAAATGGTGAATGCTATTTTATTGCATGCTAAATTAAATTTTAATTTATGGGGTGAAGCTTTGTTGACTGTTTGTCATATTTTGTTTTGAATTACGAAGTGAAATTAAATGAGATATCTCCATATGAGTTATGGAAAGGAAGGAAGCCTAATATAGGCCACTTCAAAGTGTGGGGGTGTCTTTCTTATTGAAAGAAAACATGTCCAAATAAAACAAAATTGGGTTTAAGGATCACTAAGTGTGCATTTGTAGGCTATGCCTCAAATAGTAAAGCTTATAGACTATTAGACTTGGAGTCTAATGTGATAAATGAATCAAGAGAGGTAGAATTTTGAGAAATTTCTTTGAGTGATAGCAATTCTCAAGTACCTACTAGTGTTGGAGAGTCCCAAGATGAGACACCTCCAAAGGTTGTTGAGAAACTCATTGTGCCTCGGAAAATTCAAAGAGTTAGAAAAGAAAAAGTGTTAGGATTGGATGAGATTTATTCTCAAAGAATTTCCTTTTACTTAGTGTAGTTGAGATAGAGAAAATATTTTAAGGAAAATTCCTATAGTACTTCAAATAAAGGAGGATCTCAAAACATGCTGTTAGTTAGTGACTTCTAGAGACGCTGGAGCGAGGCTATCAATGATGAAATGGATTCAATTATGTCCAACCAAACATGGTAATTGGTAAACCTTCCACCAAGGTTTAAACCAATTGGATACAAGTGGGTATTTCGAAGGAAATATCACACTAATGGCATGATTCAAACCTTTAAAGCTAGATTAGTAGCTAAAGGGTTTAAACAAAGAAAAGGTGTTGATTATTTTGATACCTATACGCCGGTGGCAAGAATACCATCGATTAGGATATTGTTTGCATTGACATTAATTCATAATCTATTTGTTCATCGAATAGATGTCAAACGACATTCTTGAATGGAGATCTCAATGAGGAGGTTTACATGGAACAACCGGAAGGTTTTGTTCTAAAGGGGAATGAGAACAAAGTGTATAACCTTGTTAAATCATCATATGGTTTAAAACAAACTCCTAAACAATGGCATGAAAATTTGATCATGCTATTCTTTCACATGGATTCAGACACAAAAATGCAGGCAAATGCTTATATTCTAAGACTTGTGGAGACTATGTGGTTGTAGTCTGTCCAAATGTGAATGACATGTTAATCTTGAATGATTACATGGAAGGAATAATAGAAACAAAGAGGTTTATATCCTCAACTTTCAAGATGAAAGATCTTGGAGAAGTTGATACCATCTTTGTACTAAAGAGAAATAGTGGAAACCTCGCTGAGGATTGAAAAGTATAAACAATTTATTCAATATGTAATAATCCCAATCTCATTTGTGAGATCAAGTGGAAACTTGGTGGATTCTTTCTCTAAATCTCTTACAAGAGTTTTAGTAAAGACAACATCTAGAGGGATGAGACTAAAACTCCTTGAATAAAATTCACCAATGATAGTAACCCATCTTAATACTAGAAAATGACTAGTCTTAAGTTAAAAGGGTAAAAACAAGTCATTGATAAGTGAATTGTGGTAGCATTAGAATCCTTAAGTTCCAGTTGTGATGAATTGTGACGCCCCAAAACCCGGGGGTCTGTTGACCAACCGTCAACCTACGAAAAACTTGTGGATATCGGGTGACCCGATACCGCACTGTTATGTCCCATTTACCGGGATCCATAATTTTAGCAAAAATCGGACAGCATTTCCTTTGTATGAGAAGCTTTATCCAAAATCCAACTTGTACAAAACATAGTAACATGGCCCATCCGAGGTCCAATATAATACAACGACCTCATTAGGTCTACTTATAAGTAAAAAATGACAACATAGGGTCCATTTATCCATGTTCATTTAAAACATACAAAATTATATTTAAAACAATTCATAAGAGTTTAATTATAACACTCTTACAAATATCACACATTAGAACAAGATTGTTCCAAAATATTTTACAAAATGGTAACAAGGCCACATGTCGACCTTCTTCACAATTGTGGCCTCAAATGAGTGCCATCCAACGGTGTCTGTCCTACACCTAAAATGTTTCCCATATAGGGCGAGCCATGCCTAGTAGAGTAAACTTCCTACAAGGGCTACTCCCCACCTAAGCGCACATGAAATGGTCATGTTCCACAATTCACACATTTCAAACAAGATTATAAACCTAGGTTGGAATTCTACATGCCATGAGATGAGATGAAACTCAACCATGTACCATGCCCCGAGTCCTTACTGACTCCCATCACACAATGCCAAAGTCCATGTGTGATAAAATCCATCATTTCTAGATTACATCCAATGATCAGTTTACAAAACAAATTTATTTGTTTTTAAACCAGAAGCTTTTTTGATGTTACACATTAATGATCGTTTATATTCAAAACTATGTGTCTTTTTGTGGGTAGCGAATTTTCAAGGTCTCACCGTAGGCTTTGTGCTCCTTCCTACACTTTCACGGGCTTTCACATTTGGACACATATGTATAACTAAAAATAACGGGGCTTTCACCCGAGAGGGTGTCTATCCTTACTTGCTAATACCCTACACATATTTTCATTTTCATGTATACAATCATGCGACCCTGTTGGACGTTGTCCCACTGTACTGAGCCCACCCAATCAAACACCAAACACAGTGTTGATTATAACCATGCACTCACACACATTTCATGCGATGTCCCCGTGCATATGCAATGTGGGACAAAAGGGCTTCATGCCTATACCATGTCACATATATGATGAATGCTATGGACATTCTATCATGCATATCACCCATGCATCATGGATAATTATATCAATCAACATAAAATTTCCAAACGATCACACATTTCATGTCAACATATTTGCACACACATATATCAACATCAACAAGTCATCACCAATCAAGCAATGACATACTTTATCCTCTAAGCCAAATTGTAACATAACATGTCCACAAATAGCCTACAAACAAGCCATGCAATGGCCTTATCCATATGCAAACTCATCACATGTCAATACATTAGGACACATATTGACCTCCAATCTATTACCACCAAGCATGTCACTCAAACTCAAACAATGACAACTTGATCCTCAAGACCAGTTGTGGCATAAAGATGACCAAAAAACATTCCACACAACAAGCCATAATAGACCATAGAATAGATCCGAACTCAGTTCAGAAACTAGTCCCCTAACAGTCCCAAAATCTTGACACAAACCATTAAATAACCTAAGTTAGGCAATCTGGAAACTGGATCTATAACTTGAGTCAGACAGTCCAATTTGGGTGATCTAAAGCCTACAATTTTTATAGATGCAGCTATAATTTCTATGAAGAACACTAGTCCAAATTCCCTCTTTTTTCCCAATCGAAAATCAGTCCCAAAATATGGATAGTGTATGGGGTCAAAACAGGGCAACCTGTGGCAGTCCCGGAAAATGGACCATAACTCGAGTTATAGAGGTCCAATTTTGGTGATTAAAAAGCATAACGTCAAGTTTTTAGATACAACTAAAAATTTCCATGAAGGAAACTATCCAATTTCCACATTTTTCCCAACTGAAAATCAGTCCCAAAATCTAGACATTATGTAGAGTCAAAACAGTGTTTGTAAGTGGCCTGAAAATGGTCATAACTTAAGTTATAGAGGTCCACTGGGTGATTCAAAAGCCTAACTTCAAGTTCGCACTCTTATATACAATTTCCAAGAGGAACACTAGTCCAAATTCCCTATTTTTCTAATCGAAAATTAGCCCCAAAATCTGGACATCATATAAGGTCAAAACAAGGCACTATTCCCACATCCCCAAAAATTTTCCAAACAGCCCCTTAGGGAAAAACATGGCCAAACAGCCCCCTAGGGCATAAAACACAACCAAATAGCCCTTAGAGTGGAAAATAAACCAGCATGAAGAACTTCACCTCTTAGAGGAAAACTCTAGAAGTCTCGAGGACATTTCCTTCAACCTCGAAACCTTTATTTCTCCGACTCTTGCTTGAATCCTTAACGAAATCCCGCGTTTTCAGTACCCACGAGTAGCCCTTGTTGAGTACATGAACTTTCGTTCTTGGCTCGACGAATTTCGACCGGAGGAACTCCGTGGATCAAAGAGAGAAGTTTTGAAAACCTTCTCCTCTCCCTTTCTCTGTTTCTCTCACGCTCCAAAGAGAAAATTGTCTCTTTTCTTCCAAAATCGTTTTTTTAACCTTATCTTTAGTCTTAATTGCTTGGCCCACGTCGTGACATGTGTCACGACTTGTTTGAGCCCGTTTCTCTCCCAAAACAATTTATCTCATCCCGGTTTAAGTTCAAATTATTTTAAAATGAACTTTACTTAAATTATTTCAACTTTTTTGAATTTTCCAAAAGTTGTGAATTTTATTTCCAATTTATTTAATCGACACTCGCCGACTTGAAAAGGCAGAAAATTCCGACGTTCCCCGAATTTGACGAAATTCATTATCCTGGTAACTAGATTTCACGAGACGAATCCACTATGCAGGTATGTTTCATCATTTTGAGATCTAGAAAATTTTTCTAGGTTTACAACCCGTACTATACGCAATTTCATCGTTTTGTCATTTTCAAAAAATTTCCCTAATTTACTTGGTTTTACATGAATAATGTCGATGTTGTCATTGAGGATTAAACATAAAGTTTTTAATGAAATTCACTATGTGTATGCTGCCTAAAGTAACAAGGATACTCGGGTAAGTTTTAATTACCCAGTGAACTTAGCGGTGCCACCTCTCATGTGAGTTGGAGTATCTCTCAAGAAAGTTCATGAATGGATTGAGCACATGGGCCATAAAAGTGCTAGCAAGGAAAAATTTTGGACACTCGTGTGGTTAGTGGAAGTGTGTGTGTTGTTAATGGTTTCATTATAAAGAATAACTGGTTCAATGCTACAAGCAACCTAGGATTTCAACAGAGCTTTGTGACAATTACACTAAGGTAAAATTCAAATCGAAAGATATTTTATTTTTTACATTTTCACTATTGTGGTTACAAAGGTTGTTTTTATTTTTAACCAAGTGGGGGACTGCTATATATTTTCATATTGTCGTTAAAATTAATATAAAAGAATTATACTTTTATGATATTTTATGTAAGAAGAGTTATATTTTTAAGTATCTAATAGGTAAAAGTAGTTACACATTCAATGGTGAATTCAGATTGTAATATTTTAGAATAAATATGTTTAATGGGTGGATTAAACCTATGAAATGTTACAAAATTTATAGGTTGAGGAAGACCATGAGTTTGTAACATTTTAGAGTAAATCATGTTTAAGCATTGGGCATATGAATAAAGTATCGATTGTTAAGCAAAACTTATGAGGTTGATGAAGATCATAAGTTTGTACATTTGGAGTTTTCTTAAACATATGTTTAATGTGTGAATAAACATATATTTATGTTATAGGATGTTACAATCTCAAGAGTTAAGTGAAGACAAAAGTCTTATTCTCTTTGTAATCATATGATTTCAACCTCTAAGAGTGTTCTATATAAGAATGACTTTTCTTCTTTGAAATCCTATGCAGAAAAAGCAAAGATCTTAGACAATTCCAAGACTATTTCCATCTTACTTCCCTAGAGATTTTTTGAGAGAGGGAGGAAATAGATCTTCGGACAAAGTCTCCAAGAACTTGTTTGAACCTTCTTGTATCTTCTTCTTCTTCTTATTTCTTTTTCAAAGAGATAGTGAGTGCTTTTGTAAGATCAAGAGTTTATTATATGAAGTGATATATTAGTGTGTTTCTCTTTTCCATTGTATCCATCAATTTTTTCCAACACTTCTTGTCCTAGAGAGAGTTGGAAACATTTTCCAGCTCCTAACAACCCAGGATCATCTATTTAATGCATGTTTGAATTCCACCATACTTGATATATTATACTCCCATTTTATTATTAGAATCATGGACATCGTACTCGAATTATGAGGCATCTCAAGTTAAACAAACTTCAATGTTATTTCAAAAAATTGTTTGGGTTCTATGAAGATCTTGTACACACAAAAGATACTATATATAGAGGTATGAAATGGTATTATAAATAAACCCAATGGTTTATAAATATTGAGGAACAATAACTCTGTTATATGGTAGCAACTTTTTTTTTTTTGAAAGGGTATGGTAACAACTTCTACTGCATTAATTATGATAAATAGTAATAGAAATAGATGATACATATTGTTTAAGACAATACACACTTACCACAAAATTCACTTAAATATGAATAAAAATCCATGCAGCCATCTAAATACTTCTCTCTCTGGGTAGTATTACTAAGCATGCGAAGTGGATTATATGCGAATGGGAATTACGTACAGATCTTGTTTTTTACGAACTGCTAACCCGTCTGCTTCAGTCATGTCTAGATCCTCTGCTTTCATTCCATCTGGGAGTTTCCAGTCAAAATGGTAGAGCAGATGTGCTAGTGACAGTTCAATGCTAGGCATAGCAAACAAAATTCCAGGACACATCCTTCTTCCAGCACCAAATGGGATAATTCCAAAATCAGTACCCTTGTAATCAATTGAACTATAAAGAATCTCTCTGGGTAAAATCTTTCATCTTCAAACCAACGATCAGAATCTCGGCCAATGGCCCATACATTGACAAGGACTAAAGTTTTCTTGGGGAATCTTGTATGCATTAATCTCGCGCATCTCCCTGCATTCCCTTGGAACTAGCTAGTAAAGGAAGAGGAGGATGTAGCCTCAAAGTTTCTTTCACCACTGTTTTTAAGAATATTAATTGCCACCAACTTCATATCCATTCCCTTTCTATCAAACATCCGCCTCACTCGGCCTGTGCCTTCCATCACTTCGCTTTTCAGCATTTCCTCGAGAATGCCCGGGCCATAATAGTGGATGTTGTCCTAGAAGAGTATAGATCAAAGTAATGTGCATAATCATACACAAAAAGAAGAATCCTTTCTTACTTATGGTTTACTATAGCTGTTATTTTGACTGTAATTTCTGACTTGTCAAATGATAAGATTGAAAAAAACATTATAACAAAGGGCTTAATACAAAAAAAAAAAAAGAGTAAAAACTATTTTAAATATGATATATTTTATTTAAAATATTAAAATTAATATATCTTATACTATTTTTTATTTATTTCACGAATTAAATATAAAAAACTTGCAATACATCGATAAAACCAAATATACAAATTCGTTAAAACCATAAACGATGAAACAACACCCAAGTTCATAGCATAATGAATTGGCTCAAAACCTACAATTTTAATAATATTATAGTGACTAGAATACATATGACACTAGTTTTACAAAATACTGACGACCACATAATGTGGATTATTATTTGATCAATTGATTATACTTATTTGTCCAAATTACCTTACCACACACCGAATAAAAAGTCAGAATAAAGACGTATTTAAAAATGAAAACTCACAACAAGACACTACAACAAAACTTCAAATTTATGACGTTTCATTCCTTGACGTTTTAGAAAATGTCATTATTCTATTTGTGATTAGACATGCCATGACATTTTGCTAAAAACGTCATTATTTGGTACATATTTTTTATTTTTATGGCACTTATTAGAAGTGTCATTGTTAAGACTAGTAGAAAATTGGAAATTGAGAACCTTGTCACTTTTACAACTGGTCACATATGAAAAACATTAAAAGTTTATAAATACATGTTATTTCTACAAAAATCTAAAATTGATCTTATTCCATTAATTTATTTAATTATAATAAAATTAAAGAAAGTCAAATAAAATTTATACATTCGTCATAATATAATCGGTATTATACTTTCTAATATTCCAATTAAAATGCAAATAAAATAAATTAAAATTAAATAATAAATTTAATAAATAAAAATAATTATAGCTATTGGGATATATTATTTATAAATAATAATACTTATAAAAATATATTTATTGTTTGATGTTGGCACACATTATTTATCATGTAAAATATTAATTTTTTTTTAAATTTATCCTTATCATGCACACATGGAAGGTGGCTTTAAGTCATACCACACTAAAACTAATCCCCATAAAAGGTAGGAGGGACAATAAGGACGGTAAAGCTCTACCACGTGTAACATAGTCAGATTCCCAAGGCTAACTTGACCATCGGTACTAGTACACAAGATTTGAATGTGGTGTTAACCCTTGTTGTCGTGAATGTTTCATGAGCCAAATGCACCACTTCCTCGCGGTCTATTTCAAGCCAAGTTACCACTATTGGAGAGGCTATTAGGCATTAAGTTTTATGGCCAAGCCAATTAGTAATTCTTACTACTCATATCATCCAGGTATGTGCTTTGTTTTTATTTTATTTTTTTTCACTTTTTATTAAAAATTCCCCGTTAATAATCAAAACTTTATATATTTAGGACAATACTTATATATGTGATCATATACTATGTTTGATAGGATTCAAAGAAATTTATGAAACAAAGGAATAAAGAAAGAACATTGCATGTTAAGGATGATAATCCTGAAGGGAAGGAAGGGAAGGCACATGCAGTAGATATCACAAAGGATGTCTTTGGAGAGTCTTTTAAGACTTTTCTCATGAAGGAAGATATAAAGACCATAATTTCATCAGCAAGAGGTGTTATCTAACTGTCTTATGTTCATTGTAAGGGAAATATTTAATATGTTTTTCATATATATTAGCTACCTTATTTATGGTTTAATTTTTCCATTATGATCATGGTAGGAGAGTTGTAATTAATTTTAGTTGCATTAAAATATTAACTTTTTTGAATGTTGTGTGAAATTAAATTAGGCACTTGAATGAAAATATGGTTAATGCTAAAGAGACATGAAGATTTGTTTTTGTAAATTCGACCTTGGTCTCCAAAGCTGTAATGGGGGAAGCGAGCAAGGAAAATAGATCAAGGGTTATTGCTAATTGATTGATGAATGCAAATAATGCTAATTTTATTTTTATTCATAACCTGTATGTTATTAAACATAATCTGCTTATAAGTACGTGAATTTATCAATCCTAATCCGTATAAAATTATACCATGTAAAATTTTCTAGTTATCATTAGTTTTGGCGTACTTACACTGCACTTGACGCCCTATTACCTTTGATTCATCGCAAGATCGCCTTCGATAATCTTAAAGGACATCACATGTAAGTTTTTCCTTTAATGCTATAGCATAAAGTATAGTAGGTAAC
Source organism: Tetrastigma voinierianum (assembly GCA_016808115.1). Taxonomy (NCBI): domain Eukaryota; kingdom Viridiplantae; phylum Streptophyta; class Magnoliopsida; order Vitales; family Vitaceae; genus Tetrastigma; species Tetrastigma voinierianum. The sequence goes on along the minus strand of JAEQBH010002848.1, from coordinate 13,948 downwards.
AAAAATTGTTTTTTCTTATAGTGCTTGTTAAGTTGTTAGCGTATCGCCAAAGACTTGTTAGGTCCTTGGCAACAGTTCCAAAAACTTGTTACGATATCCGCAAGCGCATGAGTCGATCATACAAGTAAAACAGTGGACTAAAAAAATCAAGATATTGATCCCACAGGGAAGGTGTGGTTTTAATGCGGATTGAGTACCCCGACTACTAAATTCGTTCACTATCCGAGCGACTTAATGATTTAGGAGTGATTTTTGTAAAAACAATAAAACCTAAACTAAACAAAAACAGAATGCTTTGTGAAAACTGGAGCAATTGACCAAAACCGAGAGAAAACGACTTAGAGATGAATTAGGGTTGGTTATCTTCATTGATGTGTCAAAGGATTCATCTAGATAAGATCTAGGTCAATGACTATGGCTCAATCAGTCCACATAAAGAGACAAGGATCCCACTTTCGTGTTCCCCCTTGTATTTTCTCGTACTATCCACTTATTCATAGTTACATTCTTCTAGGTTTATAGGGCTATACTTTTCAAAGGTAATTTTAGCTCGGGAACTTTATTAGTCACAGTTACGACCTTGCAATAGAGCTACTCAGACTATGCTCGGATGGGTCACAGTTACATCCTTGCAATCCTCACTTAATACATTTGGTGTCCCCTCTTAGTGAAATCCGCTTAAGACTAGACCTTTCTAATTCCCTAAGCCTCTTTAACTAAGTTAATTAGAATCTCGATTAATTGATTCACGCCTTAAGAGAATCAGAACTAGATTTTAGGGCTTAATCCAAGCATCACCAAGGATACCCTAGTAAAAGGATCGAAGATCCGATTCTCAACATGTATCAAGTAACTAAAACTTTAGTATTCCAAGTATTAACACCAAATACAACAAATCAAGCATAAAACATTTAACAAAACTAAAGAATAGAGGAATCAAACACCAAATCTGATAACCAACCCTATGAAATGCTTAGCCTAACATTTCAACCATCAAAACCCACAAATTCATGTTGTCGACAAACATAAAATTGCATAAATTGAAGAAGGAGAAGAGATAGAAATACAAAACAGAGTTTAAGTTGCATATGAATTAAATCCTTATATCGGTTAAAATCCACACTCCACGAGGTCAGAGCTCTGAACAATAATCAAATACAAGCCAAGTTGTTCACAAATAAAACCCCAATATAAGAAATATGAGTAGAAACTAATCTAAAATGGACAGTTTGAAGAGGGAAACCCTAGGAGAGAGCCTCCTTCTCTCAAAGTTCGATCCCCTAAAAATGAGCGAAAAAGATCCTTAAATACACCTTGAAAAATGGGCCAAAACAGGCCCAAAAATAGAAATAATTTGGGCTAAAACGTCATGTGGTCATGACCATAACTGCCTTATGGTCACGACCACACAGAAAGTTGTAAACCTACTGCTGCAGGAACAGGGGTTATGGTCGCGACAACATCGAGAGTTATTGAAAAGAGGTTCTGTGGTCTCAACTACATCGAGAGTTGGTTGTGTGGTTACTTTCTCACTTTGCCTTGTGGTCACAACCATAAGAGTTGTGGTCGCAACCACGGCTTCTTCGTTGCACAAATTCTTCATTTCTTGCCCAAATTGCTTACTTTTTTGTCTCGTTTTCTATTTCTACAAAATACACAAATATAGGGTTAGACTTGAAAATGAGGCAAAGGGTGCTTAGTTAGCATCAAAATCATGAATTATACTATACTTTGCACTACTAAAAGCTAACCTCAAGCACACCAAACAAATACCCCAAGACTTAGTATTTAGCTTGTCCTCAAGCAAAGAAATAACATACTTTCCTTATTCACAACTAACAAATATGTTGAGTGACAAAGAAAGATAATGAATGATAATTTGCCTCAAGGATGTAACTTTCATACAACACAAAGAAAACTTTGAGATAACCTTTTAAAAAAATAATAGATTGACCATAAGTTGAATCTACCTAAACCAAAGTTCTCAAGTGTGTGTGTGTAGTCTTCCCACTCTAGCCAATTGCAATTCAGATGGAATTAGATGAGCATGAGTGGAATGGAATCTCTCACTTACATGGTGAGTGTGTAATGCTCCATAGGCTTGTTTGGCATATCACTCTCCACTAATTTAGGCAATCCACAACACTTAGGATCAGCTAGGTCTTTATGTAGCTTGTAATGTATGGTTTAGGTAAAGGTGGTTGAATAAGTCATTTAGGCTCAAGTTTGCAGACATACATATTCTATTTTCACTTCTTGTTCATCCTTTAGCATATTGCATTCTTCACAATTGATCTCTCTAAGGCTTTTTCCCCACCCAAACTTAACTATTTCCATCTTTTTTTTTATCACGTAGCTCCCAAAACTTGCATGATTTTCGCCATTTCCGCGAGAACATTAAGAGCTTTATTTTTCAGAATTACAAGGCATAGAGTAGTGCAATGTTCAACCCCTTTAAACTTACCTACCCGTGTAGTGACTTTAGGTTAGTAACTCCCAGGCCAATTGGCCTTATGGTATTAGGTGTAGAACACCTCTAGAACTACTTGCTGAGTAGAGCTCTGAGTCAAACATACTCCTCCTTCTAATTGTTCTTTGTGTTTCTTTCTTTTTCTACTTTTTTATTTTTATTTTTCTTTCTTTTTCTACTGAGCCTCCTTTTTATTCCATTTAAAGCACACCCACTTCAACCAAACTCTAATTCCTACATGTATTCCTGGTCATAACATTAGACGACATGTTGAGTAAACACGGACTTTTTTGATTGAAGGACATTCAACAACGAGGGGATAGGGCCTCATTCTTGGCTTTGTGAAAGAGAAAATGGCTAATGGCTTAAATTTGGTGAGTATGGATATATTCATAAAAAGGTTAGCTAGAAAGGTTCAACTGGTCCAAGGATGGCCTAAAACATTTCCTAATTGTCGTGTTGCCTAGGATTTCACCTTGAGTGATAATTAAAAAGTTCTAAAGTCTCAAGAGAACAAAATATGAAATGGTCACCTAATTCTTCTCTAAACCAAATAAAATTTGCAAAAGAGTAAATGACTTGATATAAAGATACTAAGAAATAAGTGGTTGGAGTCACCACAACTATGTGGCAGAAACCAAACATGCTTTACATTCAAATATCTCATTTTCTTCTTGTGAAAGAAGGTATGATCATTATTCATCACAGACATCACCATCAATCCCAAAACAAGCTCAACCGAAATAAAAAACAACCTAAAAATGAAAAAAAAAAAAAAACCTAAAAATTGAAACATTTAAAAGCAACTAAAACACACAAGCAACAAAAAGAAAACACTAAAAAGGGATATTTGAAGTTGGAAAGTTTAAAAACAAAGGGACACTCCCCAATACCCCCAAACTTAAAATATGCATTGTCCTCAATATATGAGATATGAAAGTTAAGAAGAGAGGACTCCCCTAAACGATCAATTTTGATAAATGGGCTCGGGTTGAGGTGGGTCTTGATGAAATTCCCTCAATAAGAATCAACTTCAATGTCCTAAAAAGAAAAAACTAAATAAACACTAAAAAAAATATCAACATGCAACACATACTAAAAATAACTAAAAAAAAAAAACAATTAAAATACTATATGAATAAAAATCCTTATTTTTGCTCGGGTTGCCTCTCAAAAAGCTGCTTCGTTTTTAGAGTCCAACTAGACTCATGGGGAAGTTTGAGAGCTTTGCTTTGGCCCTTCATCCATCATGGCCAATACTCGCTAACTTCATCCTCATCAGCTCCGTGAGGATAAGCTCTCCACCTCCGTATTTTGCGATGTAAGCCCAAAATCCAACTCTTTGATTGGGAAAGAGATGGTCTTTAATTTATGCCCTTCGAGAGTGTCCTCTTGAAGGATTGTAGGTGCAAGCTCATCAAATGGTAGAAGTGATCTCTCTATCCGCATGCAACAGTTCTTTTCTTCATTTGTAAAGTTATGCTTTGGTGGAGGTTGAACTGGTTTTTCCTTACCAATAAGCAAGGTCATCTCCCATGTTCTATATCAATCCATGCTTGCTTGTGGCATTGGAAGATGTTCCTTTAGATGACACTTGTTGGTCCTCTTCCATGCCCAATCCACCACAGAGTTAATGAAATTGAACTTGTCAATCCCAACCAAAACATTTTCAATTGTTATCATAGATATTGCTCTTCAACCTCTCTTCCACTGTAACTATTCCTCATTAGCAAGTTCATTCTTTTTCTTTTCAACCAATGTCGAGTCTTGGATTTCCTCCTTAAAACTCAAAGGCACAAATTTACATTCCCTTATGTCCTCATCATTTTTAACGCTTGGGAGTGGCCTTGAATATTGCTCCTATAATGCATGGGCTAGTTTCCCAATTGGATTCTCTAAATTTTTCATAGGAGCTTCTTTATTAGTGACTTTATCTTTCATTTTGGCTTCCCATGCGACATTTTCCTTCTTCATCTCATTCAATAAGGCATAAAATAGCTTTCATCAAAAGGTTGTTGGATTTTTTCTTGATAATTGTAACTTGAACCTCCTTGATTTTGAAAATTTTGACTTCCATAGGAGAAATCCTCATATGTACTCCAACCCTAATGATAGTAGCTCGGCATAATGTTGTGGGGTTGAAAGTAATGAACATTGTATTTGAGATAATGAGGCGCTCCTTGAGTTTGTTGGTCAATGAGGTTTGAGAGAGCGTCAATCATTTTCTTAAGTGAGCATAAGCGATCTATTGTTTCAATGTTCATTTAAAGTTGAGTGTAAAACCCGGGAAAAAGTGTTTTACGAAAAAGGAGTAAGCGGTAATTTGGGTTGAAAATCGAAAATTTTCTAGATCTTAGATGAAAAAACGGACTTCACCGTTGAATTCATCTCACGAAATCTAGTTAACTCATCGAATTTCGTCGGATTCCAAGACAGTTGAAATTTCACGTTTTTCGAGACATCGGGTGACACATGGCATGACATGTGGTGCACTTATTGAATCAAATATAGTAGACTAAGTATCAAATTGGAGGAAGCCATCGGAAAAATAAATTTAAAAAAATAGTGAAAAAAGGAAAAGAGGAAAAAAAGTAAAAAGGAAGGAGAGAGGAACATACGGGAGAGAGGAAGAGAGAAATTTTTTTTAAACTACTCTCTAAGATCTACATAGGACCGTGGGTTTTAGTTTGGATCAAAAGGGAAAGTCGGTCCACGCCGAGGCTAGGCGTGGGTACCAAAATCTTGGAGTTTCGTCAAACTCCGCGAGGTAGAAATTTTCCCTGCGCGGGTTGGCTCTAGCACAAAGGCGATTAAGGGCTTAGGGTTTTCTTAGAGTCATGAGAGCCCAGTAATTTCGGTCTAAATTTTTGGGATTGGGTGTAGGAATTTTAAATTTTCGGAATTTGTTTTGAGCCGGTCGGGATTAATTTCGGGGCCCATTCGGACCCGGTCGGACAGGACTGGTATTTTCAAGCAGTCTCGGTTTGGTTTCGATCTTGGGACTGATGTCTTAGGGTATTGTGGTGTGTTTTGGTATCATAGTAATTCGGTGACGAACCGTGAAGGGACAAAAAGGTGTCCTTTTTTATATGGGTCCGAGATTTGGGCCATTTGTAATGTATTATTAGAAAATGATAATATGTGGTTGATATGTGTCAAAATCATGTTAATATGTGCTTGTAATTGCATTAACATGGAAATTGTGATGAATGGAAATTATATGTAAGGAAATATAATTATCGAGATTTATAAATGTTGCATGTAGTATGACATAGCATGAAATGGCATGGTGCAATTCATATACAATCAAATCACATGACATGGGTGTGTGCATGGGTATGGTCATCCATCATCAGCGTTGATGAATGGGTAGTGAGCTTGTACTTTGGGCCCGATGTCAATAAATGACTCATAGTTCAAATCATAAAATGAAATATAATTAATGTGTATGCAGGCCAAAGCAAGGAATTAGGTAATCCCTCAGGTGAAAAGCCTGGAACATGGGTGTAAGAGATCCGCGATGTGATCCGAAAAGTTCTGTATGAGTGTAAGAGACCCGCAGCGTAAGCCAAAAAGTTATGTTGCTCAAAGAAGACACACGGTCATGGTTATCACATAGACTTCGAATTGTGTGATAAGAGTCGCGATTGACTCGAGATTAGTTGCCCATTGGCACTTACATTAGGTACTGGTGAGCCGGTAAGGGCTCGGTATATGTGTGTCATTGGTGCTACCAGTGACGATTGTCACACTTAGCATAGGCATGTGTAAGGGAGCTGGTGAGTGACTCGGGATATGGGCATGAAGACATTCCATGCATGACATACGACATTCATATAGGCATTTTCACTTGGATGTGTATGGGTTGGTTTGATCATTATATGAGCACTTAGGTGGGGAGTAACCCTTATAGGAGATTATCATTACTGGGCTTTGCTCACCTCGTCGTGGGACCCCCCTTTTCGGTCTGGTCAGTGCGACGATTGACCGCGTCGGGACCACACATATAAAGCCAGAATGTGGCTTGGACCATGGCCACTGTATATGTATATTAGAGCGATCGTTTTAATATATCATTTTTGTATAAAGTGTATAATTAAACTCTTGTAAACATATCACTACATAGTTGCATGCATAGTATTCGAGGGTATGGTTGAATGGGGCAAAGTGAGGTCATTATGACTTCATGAATGACTCGGTGTATTTATATTAGAGCTGGATGGGTCATGTGATGTGTTCATACAAATTGTATTTGGATAGAGCTTCTCGTGCAGAGGAGGCTATGTCTGATTTTGTTGAAATTATAGATCTGATAAATGGGACAAGATGGTGTGGCCGGGTGCAGAGCACCCCTTAGGTTTTTCGCAGTTGACGGGTTGTCAAACGGGACCCTCGGGATAGGGGTGTCCTGACTTGGTATCGAGCTTAGGTTGTGATTACCCGGGCGATGGACATAGCCACGATTAATATGAGCATAAGGTTACGCCATTGCGGGGCTTGAGCATGGTCTGATATAAGCGTCGCAGCGGTATCAGTTTAGGTGGCACGTTACCTAGGGAGCTCGATGTGGGTATCCACAGTATGTGGTCACGATGGCTCGTCTTAGCTAGGTATCAGAGTCTGGGTACATGATGCGAGGGCTGATGGGCATAGATTACAGATCATGCATTATTGTGTGTTTTGTGTTTTGTGCTTAACATGCTGTGTGATATGTGTGGTGATTTGTGTGAATAATATACATGGTAGATTGTATATGGAACACTAGGGTTAGCAAATGTAACCTTAGGGGTTTGGAAAACGAATAAGCATGATTATGTAGGAATGGTTATTTATTAGTGTTTGGCATTATGCACCAGTAATGTGATAAATGAAAAGAGAGAATCTTAAATTGCTATCTTAACTTGTGTATATGGCAAGTCGAGGCGCAAGCGTGAAGTTGTCCACGGAATTAGTAACTTGACCAGCGGCTTTGACCGATGGAAGGCCTTTGTAGCGGCCATGGGTGCTGCAGTTGCTGCCATTGCTCAAGCTAGTGCAGCTGGGGGTTAAGGGGGGCCATGAAGCAAGGAAACATGAGCGTATAAATCGTATGTAAGTTCGAGTTAGCGTTTGGGAATATTTATGTGGCCACATATATGGCGGAATTATTGGAAATTCAAGGATGGCTGAAGTTGTCCATCGGGGCAAGACCAATAGGATTTCTCCTACGAGGACATGGACTCATGGTCGGGACAGCTATGGCCATAGAGAGATGAAGGATGCCTGAGCATCAAGATCGCAGTGCTAATGGCAAAGGAAGGAGGATCAACCCCTTGAGTTCGAGGAAAGAATCATAAGACTTATGTTCCACGAAAGTTTGGGGGCCAGGTAGCGACCATTAGAGCCAAGGCTATATCAGGGCTCTTGGCCGGCTAGGATAGATGACATGTTCCATTGCCATCAACTGGACATATGAAGAGGTTTGCATGACAAGGAATCCGGGAGTTATGAGACACCGTAGCCCGGTCGTGATTGGGACGTGCGCGAGCGATTTGTTATCCTTACCCGGCATGGGCCATGGGAATCGATGTCCCGGTCCTAGGGTCTTTGCACAGCACTTACTATTTTCTAAATGGGCCATATGGGCCAGAGCATGGGTCGAGGTATGTCCAAGACTTCCAGGTCGGGACTTTAGGGACCCAAGGGCATGTCTACATTGTGGTGCGAGGGGGCGAGCTTGTAGATAGAAGTTTGATGTCTGAGTGCGTTTAAAGGCTCTCACATTTCTAGATAAAGTGTTTTAAATGTGGATGCATCATATTCATGATTATAGTTGCATAATGTGTGAAAAGTTTGGGCTTAGAGGTTGAAACCTTGGAAAAGTCGTTGTATGTGAATTCTCCCCTAGGAACTAGGGTGAGTGTTGATCAGATATGTCGGGATTGTGAGCTAGAGATCTTAGGGATCCTATAAATTTATGGACTAGAGGTCATGGAAATATTAGATTTTGATGCCATTCTTAAGCGGGGATGGGTTAATGACATCTGAGTCGTCATTGATTGTGATAGTAGAGATTCTGGCCTACACACGGGGCGTTATTGTGTTCTACGTTTTAGAGTGAAGCATGATGCTTTACCCTAGACAGTGCATGACTCTAGATGGAGTGGATAGTTGATGGGTTGGCTAGCAAGCCTTACCTTAGAGGATGAGGGGAGACGGGATTTGAGTCTACCTCGGGTGGTTTCTTGAGTATGGGGATGTCTTCAGGATGAGCTACCGGGATTATCTCATGACGGGGAATGTGGACTTATCATTGGAGTTTCACGCCACAGTACGTTGCCCATTTCTATGACTCCTCATAGGTGGCATTGGTTGAGTTGTAGGAACTCGAGTCGACTCTGAGAATTGTTAGACAAGGTGTATTAGACCCGAGCACTTCACCTTGGAGTACTCCGGTTCTATTTACTAGGAAAGATGTCAAAATTCAAGTGGAATGACATGTGTGAGAAGGCATTCCAGGAATTGAAAATGAGGCTTACTACAGTTCCTATTCTAATAGTCTCGAAATAGGGACAGAGGTACACGGTGTACTGTGATGCCTCTAGGGACGGATTAGGATGTGTCTTGATGCAGTCCGGGAGGGTTGTGGCTTATGGTTCGGACAGCTAAGAGATCATGGCCCGAATTACCTTACATGATATGGAATTGGTGGCCATTATCTTTGCCTTAAATATTTGGCACCACTACTTGTAATTTGAGAAGTTTGAGGGTATTTTCGGACCCTGAGTGCGGGTATATCTTCACACAATGGGACCTCAACATGAGGCAATGCAGATGGATGGAGTTTTTGGAGGATTATGACTTCACTTTGCATTACCATCCTGGTAAGGAAAATGTAGCGGCTGATGAGCTCAGTCGGAAGTCACGAGGAGTATTGGCTAGTGTAGCTACAAAGTGGCGATGTTTGAAGGCGTAGGACCAGTTTAGGCTGGCCAAATGCAGTGATCGAGCTCGGGAGCGTGAAGGGAGTTTAGTGGCTACACCATCCTGTTTGACGGGGTGATTGAGTCTAGGGTCGGGACGCGAGATATCATCCGTGGGATAAGGTGCGGTGGGTACAAGTGAAGAAGGTTGGGCCATCCACAAAATGGTAGTCTTAATTAAAGGGACGGGTTATGGATTCCTACGATTGACCGACCTAAGAAAGGATATCCTTCGGGAGTTCCATTGCTCCTGTTTTGATGTGCACCCAGGTGGCAGAAAGATGTACCGAGATCTTCGTCGCCAGTATTATTGGAGTGGAATGAAGCGATGCATTGGAGATTTTATTCGACGATGTCTCACTTGTCAATACGTGGTGAGCATAAAAACCGGTGAAATTTACTCCGGCCATTAGAGGTATGAGTGGTAGAGACATGTCCTGATGGATTTTATGGCCTTGCTCTACGAGCAAGCGGAGGCATGATGTTGTATGGGTTATAGTGGACTGGCTCACTATGTCGGTACACTTTCTAGCAGTGCAGATAACCTTCACACTGGAGGAATTCTTCTAGTTATATATTCGTGAGATTGTCCGGCTACATGGAGTGCCAGTCTCTATCATATCGGACAGGGATCCCAGATTTATGGCACACTTTTGGAAGAGTTTCTTAAAGGCCATGGGGACCTGATTCGCGATGAGTACGACATTTCATCCTCGAACCAGATGGTCAGTTGGAGAGGACCATATAGATTTTAGAGGACATGCTGCGAGCATGCTTCCCGGATCTTAAGGGTAGCTAGGAGGAGCACTTACCCTTAGTGGAATTCGCCTACAACAACAGTTATCAGGTGAGTATATAGATGGCACCCTATGAGGCTTTATATGGGAGGCCATATCGATCCCCGATTTTTTGGACAAAGGTGAAAGAGAGTTCCATCACTGGTCCGGATCTGATTAGAGACACCTCAGAGAAGGTGGGTTTGATATAGAAGCGTCTTCTTACTGCTCAAAGCTGGCAGAAGAGCTATGCCGACAGACGGCGTTGACCTCTAGAGTTTGAGGTGGGTGATCATGTCTTCTTAAAGGTGATGCCTAAGAAAGAGGTGGTTGGAGTTCGACCAGCCCGGGTAGTAGGGTGTCATCGGGCCGCCCGGGATGCTCGAGAGGTGAAGCCTGATTGCATATCGATTGGCACTACCCGCAAGGTTTATGTCGGGTGTTCCCACGTCTTCATGCTCCGGAAGTATACTGCAGATCCAGCTCATGTAGTGGATTAGGAGAGATTACTGTTGATCTGGTGGGACCTTCGGAGGGACCGGTCACGTATCTTGGATGGTCGGGATCGGGTTTTGTGGCCATAAGACCGTGCGATCGATAAAAGTGTTGTGGCAGCAGAAGTGGAGGAGCAACGCGTGGGAATGCGGACGATGCGAAGCCAAATATCCTTTCCTGTTGAGACGAGTGCATGGTCTAATATTTGGCATTATAATATTCACTTGCATATGCATGTGTTTGTGTGTGCTAGTATGTGTGTGAATTTTAGGAGAAATTATGTGTTAAGGAAGAGTAAAACCAGGGAAAAATTTAATTTTTTTGAAAAATGGTAAGACGATAATTTCGATTGAAAATCGGAAATTTTATAGATCTTGGATGACGAAATGGACTTCACCATTGAATTCGTCTCACGAAATCTAATTAATCCATCGAATTTTGTCAGATTCCGAGATAGTCGGAATTTCACGTTTTTCAAGGCATCGAGTGTTCCGGGTGACACCTTGGCATGACATGTGGTGCACTTATGGGAATAGCTCACATTGAGCCAAGTGTCAAGTGATAAGCTAGGAAAATAAATTAAAAAAAAGAATTGAAAAAAAGGAAAGAGGAATAAAAAAAAGTCAAAAGGAATGAGAGGAGCAGGACGAGAGAGAAGCGAGAAGAGAGAGAGAAAAATTGCTCTTCTCTCTAAGATCTACGGAAATCAGACCATAGGTTTTTGTCGGAGCAAAATGCAAAGTCGGTCCACGCATCAAGAGCTACGCATGGGTACCAAAATCTTGGAGTTTCGTCAAACTCCACGAGTTAGGGAATTTTTCTACTTGGGTTATTTCTAACCTAAAGGCCATTTAATGGCTTAGAGGAATTTTCTTAGGGTCATGAGAGACACGTAAATTCTGATCCCAAATTTTTGGGGCTGGGTGTAGGAATTTTAGAAATTTTCGAGGATTGTTTTTAACAATTCGGGCTGAATTTTTGGGACTATTTTCGGACAGTTCGAGATTAATTTTCAGGACTATTTTCGAACAGTCTAGAAATGATTTTCAGGAATGTTTTTGAGCAATCTCAAACTGTGTTGAGGTTTGGTTTCGATCCCCGGACTGATGTCTTCGGGTTTTGTGGTATATTTTAGTATCACAGTAATTCGGTGGCCAGCTAGTGAAGGGACAGAGGTGCCACTGTTTATATGGTCCAGAGATTTAAGGCCATTTTATGTGTATTGTTAGAAAATTAAAATAATATGGTTGTGTGTCAAAATCATGTTAATATGTGCTTGTGTGTGCCATTAACATAAAAATTGTGATGAATGGAAATTATATGTAGGAAATATAATTATTCGGAATTTATAAATGTTGCATGTAGCATGACATAGCATGAAATGACATGATTGCAATTCATATGCACGATCATCGCATGACATGAGTGTGTGTACATGGGTATGGTCATCCATCATTAGTGTTGATGAATGGGTAGTGAGCTCATTACTTTGGACTGATATCGATAAATGACTCATAGTTCAAATCATAAAGTGAAATATAATTAATGTGTTGAAATGAAGCGAAGGGGCCGTTAATCCTCGGGTGAAAAGAAGCACGGAACATGGGTGTAAGAGACCCGCGGTGTGATCCGAAAAGTTCTGTATGGGTGTAAGAGAATTGCAGCGTAAGCCAAAAAGTTATCTTGCTCAAAGAAGACACACGGTCATGGTTATCACATAGACTTCGAGTTGTGTGATAGGAGCCGGATTGACTCGGGATTAGTTGCCCATTGGCGCATTGGAGTCTTGGTGAGCCGTTGGGCTCGGTATGTGTGTGTCATTGGTGCTACCAGTGAAGGTTGTCACACTTGGCATAGGCGTGTGTAAGGGAGTCGCTAAGTGACTCGGGATATGGGCATGAGACATTGAAATTGCATGATACGACATTATTGAACATTTTCACTTGGATGTGTATGGGTTGATTTGATTATTGTATGAACACTTAGGTGAGGAGTAACCATTGTAGGAGATTATCAACACTAAGAGCTCACCGGTCGTGGGACCCCCTTTCGATTAAATTCCGGTGCATGCGGTGACCGCATTCGGGACCACACATATGAAGAAGAGTCGAATGTGGCTTTGGATAGTATTTTGTATATGTATATTAGAGCGATCGTTTTAATATATCATTTTGTATAAAGTGTATAATTAAAATCTTGTAAACATATCACTACATAGTTGCATGTATAGTATTCGGTATGGTTGAATGGGGCGAGTGGTCGCTATGACTCGTAGACCGGCCGGTGTGGTATGAGCTGGATGGGTCATGTGATGTATTATTTATACATGTTGTATTTTGGATAGAGCTTCAGTATAGAGGAGACTACATCCAGATTTTTGGTAAATTATAGATGCAGATAAATGGGACGTGATGGTGTGGCGTCGGGTTCTTAGAGCCTGCCAGGACACCATGAGTTGACGGGTTGTCTCAGCGGACCCCGGGGATAGAGTGTCACATTAAGCGAAAAATAAAAAATAAAAGAAAAAATGAAGTATACAAAATACAAAATAGAAATAAAAGAAAATAGGAAAAGAATTTTTTTTTTTAAAATTAGCAAATTTCTCTTTTGTCAAAATATCAATCCAAACCAAACTATACCTTACCTGGTAAAGACACCAAAAAGTTGTTAAGTTGTTGGCGTATTGATGAGTCTAAAAATTAATTTGATTTTTAATCCATTTTTCTGAGATTATTACAAGATAATTGTTGATTCATATACGAAGCACAGGTAATTTGATCAAATTTAATTTTTCGAGAAAAATCGATGAAGCGAAAATCGACCAAAAGGCTGGAAGAATTCGACTTTGAGAGCAAGGAGGTTCTTATTTAGGAAATGAAAGTCGCGACAGGGAGCTCTTTTATTCAATAATTTCCAGGTCACAACATCACCAAGACCAGTTAATGAAGTTGCGACCAAGAAAATGTGGTTGAGATGAAGGGAACTATTCAAGGCAGAACCTGAGGTCGCGACCTGAGACAGTGATTTGGGCTTTTCTTTTGAGAATTCCATCTGGAGTTTTTTTTTTTGGGACTCGGCCCAATTTCTTTTGACAGTTATAAATAGACAATGTTAGAATAGTAAAGTAGCTTAGTCTTCTTCTGAAAAAGGGAACAAAGAGAGAAGACATAGTTTAGAGTAGAATTTTTTATTTTCATTTTTAAAATTTTTCTTCAAATAGAATTCTTTTGGATTTGAATATGCTA